>JAPVLO010003460.1:0-22343 GCA_027257055.1 Cephalopachus bancanus | reverse complement strand
CTTGGTAATGAAGTTTTTCTGGCAGCACAGCTTGTCAAGGTAGCTCAGGAGACCCTGGTATGGGAATATCTAGTCCTGTTCCTGGTGCTTAGACTCATGTCCTCTTGCTGCTGTCCCTTGAGTCAAGGCCCCAGCAATCCCTCCATGATATTAAAGTTCTCCCTCATGGCTTCAGGTGGAATCTCCTTGGGTGCCTTGGTCTCTGGTGGCCACTGGGGTGTGGGTGGTACCAGGTGAGCAGGCAGGGCTTTGGGGCCGGCCTTGCTGGGAAGGTCAACTGAGGCCAACATGAAGGAGAACAGGTGTGACAGGGTCTTCAGCTCCCAACTCCACCACTCTGGGGAGGAAAATTCTCAGGGACATGAAACATGTCCAGCCTGGCTTGGGACACCTGACTAGGACCACGAGGGCTGACGCTGCATGAGGTGGTGTCATGTGGGAGGACGCGAGGAGCCTGTGACATCCCAGTTCTTACACCACTAATGTCCCTTCCTGAGCAGACTGAATGGTGGGTTTTGAATGGGAAAGCAATAAAGCTGTGGAACCTGACAAGGTAAATCATAGGCCACGGCCATGAGCAGGTGAGTTCCCAGGCTCTGGGCAAGGCCTGGAAAGTATGGAGAGTGGACAGTGGCCTACCTGGGCCCCTTGGTTGTTGTCACAGGTTCCTGTAGGGAAGTAGGAAGCCATACCTGGTTGGGTACCCTCGGGTCTGGAGACCTTGAGGTACAGGCTCAGTGGGGCTGGAGGAGGCAGGCCCAGGGGCACTGTCATCGGCTCCAATTTCTGAATCTGTGTCTACTCAGTCTCAAATTCCATGAACCTGGGAATGAGGGAGGCGCAACCACACTGAGTAAAGGTCCAGGCTCCCCCAACATCCAGCAGCCCTCAAAGACAGGGATGGGGAGGGAGTGTCTTTGGGCTCCCATCCAGGCCTTGCCTGGGGACAGTCCCGGGAGGGGTCGCTCCCACAGGTAAAGCAGCAGTTTGGGGGCTCCTCATCGAGCACCTGTAGGAACCACAGCAGATGACCCCTCACAAAGACGCAGCTGGATCAGGGTTACTACTCAAGAGAAAACATTAGGGAGATTGTCCTGAGCAGGACACCAAAGGACAGGACTTGAGAGCTTGAGGATAATGTGGGAAAGAAATGGTGCAGGACACACGAGGATAGGGACACATAGACTAGAGGAGGGATCTCATGTCCTCTGAGGTTGGTTGTCCATCGGCTATAGTAGGGGTAATGACTGAGGAGCTACATCAGCAGGACTGGAAGCAGGTCTCGGGCTCCTGAGGTGCTGGCCACCCCAAAACTGTCCCCAGCCCCTGCTGGGATCGCAAGTGAAAAGCTTCTGACCACTTCTCCAAAGGACAATAGACCACATAAATGTGGTTGGCATCTCTCCACCTATCCCCAGAAGTGAGGTTGCCCCCTCTGGGCTGTGTTAGTAACTGTTCCCACCATGACCTCCAATATCAACAAGGGTTTGACCTCAGACCTGGCAGGAGTTTCTTCTGATACGGCAGGATAAAAACCCTAAGGACTCCAAGTAAAGGATGCAGCTTCCTGAGTGTCAAAAAGCCAGAATGTCCTGTGGCAGTCTACGTACTCTCCCCATCCTCTGCGCACTCAGCACAGCAGCCCTTGCACCAAGGACCCAGGCACGGGCTGCTGCTTGTCAATAAAGGCTTTTGCATGACCTTCCTATGTTCAGTTCGTGTGGTGGCGGGCCCACAATGGGGGTTAGGTTCTGCCTCTTCCACGAACCCTGTGGCCAAAAAGGGGATGAGGAGACAGGCCACAGCCAGGTGGGTGAGGAGCAGCGGGAATCCAAGGCGTCACTAAGATGAGGCCCAAGGCAGACCCAGGGCCCACTCATTCCGAGGGTAAAGCAGGTTTCCTCAAACGCATTCTCTTACCATTCTTGTACCCTGAGGGATATATTTCCACCTCCTTGAGTCCAGAGGAGTCACTGACTGGCCCCCTTAGGCACCGCAAATGGAGAGTCCAGGACTCAGACCTTCCCTCCACACATTTTTCCAAGTGCCCAAAGTGTGCTGGGTTCTACCCCAGGGACACAGTGTGTGGGGCAGGTGAAGGTGCATACCCACCATCCATAAGAACCTGCATGGTGTGGTTTTCAGAGGCTTCCTGAACTCAGGAGCAGGGTGTGCAACCCCACAGCATGCTGGCACAGTGGAGCACCTGCTCGGAGGCCTTCTCCATGTGGAGCCTGACCTGGGAAAAGAGAGTGTGGCAGCCAGGAAATGCACCCCCAGTGAAAATGTTCCTTCTCAGGAGCCAAAGAGGGCAGGCAGGACTTGGTTTCTTCACACAGACAGGAGAAGGGAAAGGCAGAGGAACATCTCTAGGGGCAAGTGGCAAGGTCCAGGGAGTAAAGGAAGGGAGAGGGTACAGATGTGGCCATTTGTCACCAAGCAGAAGAACCAGGCCACTGTGCTCCTAAACTGTTTGGCCCAGTTTCTGCCACAAAGACCACAGCTTTGCATGCTGGGCAAGATTGGGGCAGACACACTGGGAATCACCAACATCCTGACTGGACATGAACCCTGGAGGAGGAATTAGAACTCAAAATGAAGCAGAAGGCATGAGCCAGGGGGGAATGAGGGCAGGTATTGGGCATGACTTGCCAGGATGGGAGACTCTGAGAGGGGGCTGGAAAAGTGTACCAGAGGTCAGCCATGCACAGTAGTTAAGGTAGTTCCCAGAGATGGGCCGGACCGTCGGGAAAGAGCAGGTTTGATCCCAGGCTCAGCCTCTCCCTGTTCTCTCCTCCATTCACTGAACCTGCTCCTGCAGGTGCAAAGGTGTCCCTTCAGCCAATAGCCAGTCCTGCCCCCAGGGAGCTTCCAACAACATTGTCTCCTTCCAGGCAGCCTCTGCTTGACCCCCGGGATATATGCCCATTCCCGGCAGGAAGACACTGAACTGTCTCCCTCCATGTCGTCCAATCCTTCTTCCCCTGGAACCACCTTATGCCGAGACCAGACAGCTCCAGGTTGGAGTTCTGTGCCTATCGCTATTGGAAATAGTGTGAATGAAGGAGCTGTTTTAGAGGCCAATATTAATTACATGGCATCAAACTCTGCAGAAGAGTGAATCATCCATGGGGAGGGAATTGGAATTGTGGAGACTCCTGGCAAGAACCTCAGGGCCCAGGAGGCCAGTCCCCACAGCCACAGCAAGATGGGTGCTCCTCCCTCTATCAACCTGCTTCCCCAGAAATTCCCAGAAGGACTTACCATGCTCCTGCCTAGATCATATCCCAATATGTTCAGGTGGACTGATGTCTACTTATCCCCTCAACCCACTGTTCTTGGTTATGGCCTGCTGAGGGTAAAGGAGGAGCTACCACTGCCCCCATTTTGACACCTGCCTAGACTGCAAGACACCAGCTTCTGTATCCAGATGACGAGTGGTGTCCTCACAAGCCAAGGCAAAACCACACACTTGGGAAAAGCCATGGCTGGCTTTAGGGTAAGTTCTTCCCTAACACCAGCCTCCAAGGAAGCAGAAAGAAGCTGCTCCGAGAACAGCTACTCCAGGCCCTGAGCAGAAAAGGGGACGGGACATAGCTGCAAGGTTCACAGCAACTTTCCATCAAGACTGTTAAGGCTACAGATTCTGACGGGACAATCCTGTGAGGCTTCTGTCATAGGCAAAGTCATAAGAGTTGGTGTAAGTGTGTCTCAGGAATATGTCAGAGTCTGTCAGTCCAAGGCAGCCAGCTTACACCTCCCCTAACTCTAATCAAGCCATAACCCTATCCTTGAGGTAGGCCAAAGTCCCTGTGGATCCCAGACCTGGGCCCCTCCCATATCCTTTTGTCCTCAAGTGCCCACTCCGCTGAGCAAAATGGACCGAGGACAGAGGCAGCCTGTGAACTTTTGCCAATGAAACTTTATTCACATCTATGCACTATGCCCCAAAATGGGCTACATACTCCCTCCCCCAGGTCCTACACCCCACCTGGGAGCTGCTCTCTCCCTGCCCCAGGAGCTGCCCACCTTCAACCTACTGAGGCACAGTAGTGTCAGCATTCTCTGTGGGGATCCCTGGCTACTTTGGGGGAGTAGATACCCTATGGATTCCATAGTCCAAGTCCCCAAATGAGAGCTGGCACTTAGGAGGTTGTCCGCAAACCCTTCATGCTGCAGTGTCGTTTCCTCTCCCTCTCAGTGACTGATGAGTCGTACCTTCTTTTTGGGGGGTGTGAAGGTGGGCCCAGTCCCGTGCCTATTTCTTGTCCCCCAGGAACTCTGAACCCAGGCCTCCGAAGGAACATCTGTCCACCAGGTGACGGTCCTCCAAAGGGAGCTGACTCTCTGGACCTGGCATCAGAAAGTGAGGCAGAGCTGTGGCCCTTTGATGAGTAGGTGGGGGATGGCGGACTCGCTGAGGCCCCAGATCTCCACAGCACTGAAGTCCGGAGGAAGGTCCCGGACTCAAGAAAGGCTCCCAGGCAGCAGGTGGTCCCAGGAGCCCAAGAGGGAGGCCAGTCTGGTGAGCTCATCCTCATCCTCACTAAACGTATCCACTTGCCCAGTTGACTCACACACAGGAAGGGCTTCTTCTACGAGACCAGGAGATAATGGACGGTGGTCCTGGGCAGAAGAGGGTGGCTGAGCTGTCATTGGTATGGAAGGCTTTGGGCACCTTGGGAGTAGAATATGGTCCACAGGCCAGGACAGGGTGGTGTGCACTCAGCCATGTCCAGAAGGGCTTTGTAAGGCCATCTGGGGTATGCAGGTGTCTGTGCTGACTCTTAGTTGGTGGTCACAGTCGTGTGTCTTGGCTAGCTGCAGACTTGAGGGAAAGCGATCGCAACCCAGAGACACCATGACTCAGGGTGGTCCCAGCACCCTCTTCCTCCTTCAGGGTCAGGAGGCGCTTCTCCACCAGCTGGGGAAAAATCAGGCACTCAGTGGGCTGCCCAGGTGACCAGGCTCCAAGGAAGTGGTGTCAAAAGCACTTGGCAGGGGCAGGGGGAGGACTGCAAAAGGGACTTGATGACAAGACAGTCTGCAGCTCTGCTGGCCCTGCAGACCTTGACTGCAGGTGTGTCCTGACCACCCCTTGGCTCCTCTCCCACTTCTCAATTATAAATACCTGTATTTTCTCCCTGGGGAGACTCTCCTCAGAACCCAGAATATGGCCAGTGTAGAGGAGAAAATCAGGTGGGTCATTTATGCTGCTATCCCTCCCTCCCCTGGAGTTCCTAGTGTTCGTCCCTCCCCTGCGAAGTTGGTGTCCTCCTTCACAGGCATCACGGGTGTGCCTCATTCCCCTGTGTGGCTGGTGTACCTCCCTGCCCTAGTGTTGGCTTGTGGGTTTCCCTTCCTGGATGAAGTTGCTTGCATCTTTCCCTGCCCTGAAATTCCTGGTGTCCCTTTTGCCCTGGGTTCTTGGTGTCCCGCCTGCCCTGGTGTTCCCGGTATCCCTTCCTCTGCTGAAGTTCCTCAACCTCCCCCAATCCTGAAGGTCCCCATGTCCCTCCTACCATTTGGGCCCATGTATGCATCCCTGCCCTGGGTTTTCTGGTGTCCCTCCCTGCCCTGATGTTCCTGGTGTCCCTCCTTGCCCAAAGTTTCTGGTGCTCTCCCTGCCCGGTGTTCCTGGTGTCTCTCCCTCCTTTGGAGTTCTGGGTGTCTTCCCTCTGCTGAATTTTCTGGTGTCCCTCTCTGCTCTGGTATTCCTGGTGTCTATCCTTTCCCTGAAGTTCCTGGTTTCCCTCCTTCCACTGGTGTTCCTAGTGTCCCTCACTCTCCGAAATTCTAGTGTCCCTCCCTGCCCTGAAATTCCTGGAGTCCCTCCCTGTCCTGTTGTTCCCAGTATCCCTCACTCCCCTGGTGTTCCCTGTGTCTCTTCCTCCCCTGGACCTCCACATGTTTCCTGCTCTGGTGTTCCTGGTGTCCCTCCTGCCCTGGTTTTCCTGATATCTCTTCTTGTCCTGAAGTTCCTAGTGGCCCTACCTGCCCAGGTGTGCCTTGTGTCTCTCCCTGCTCTGGTGTCCCTGGTGTCTCTCCTTCCCCTGACGTACTGGGTACCCTCCCATCACTGGTGTTTCCAGTGTCCCTCACTCCCCTGAAGCTCCTGGTGTTCCTGCTTGCCCTGAAACTCCTGGAGTACCTCTGGCCCTGTTGTTCCCAGTGATCCTCCCTCTGCTGCTGTTCCTGGTGTGGGTCCCTCCCTGGTGTTCCCGACGACCTTCCTTCCCTGGTGTTCGTGTGTCCCTCCCTGTCCTGGTATTTCTGGTGTTCCCCCGAGGCCTGGTGTTCCTGGTGTTCCTCCCTGCCCTTGTCTTTCTGGTGTCTTTCTTCCCCTGGGTCCCTCCCTGCCCTGGTGTACTCGTTTTCCTCCCTGCCCTGGTATTCCTGGTGTTCTTCCCTCCAGTGAATTTTCTGGCGTCATTCTCTGCTCTAAAATCCTGGTGTCCACCCCTGCCCTAGTGTTCTGGTGCCTCTCCCTTTCCTGGTATTCCTGGTGTCTCTTCCTGCCCTGAAGTTCCAGGTGTCCCTCCCTGTGCTGGAATTGCCAGTGTCCCTCCCTGTCTGAAGTTCCTCACATCTCTCTCTGATGTTAAGTTCCCGGTGTCCCTCCAGCCCTGCTGTTTCTGGTGTACTTCCCTGCCCTGCTGTTCCTGATATCTCCCACCTGATGGCTTTTCTGGTGTCTGTCCCTCCCGTGAAGTTCCTGGTGTCCCTCTTGGCCCTGAAGTTCCTGGTACTCTTCCTCCCCTGGGTTTCCTTCCTTTCCCTGGCATTCCTGGTGTCCCTCTCTACACTGTTGGTCCCAGAGGCCCACCTGCCTCACTTTCCTGATGTCCCCATTGTCTCTCCCTCTCCCAGTGTGCCTCGTGGCCCTGAAGTTCCCAGTGTCCCTCACTCCACTGGTGTCCCCTGGTGTTCCTTTCTCCCCAGGCGTTCCTGGCATCCCTACCTCCCCTAGATTCCCGGTGACCTGTTGACTTTCCCTGCCCTAAAGTTCCTGGTGTCTATACCTACCCTGGTGTTCATGGTATCTTTTTTCCCCTGATGTTACCAGTGTCTTTCACTCCCCAGGAGTTCCCTGTGTCCCTCCTTGCCACAGTGCTCCCACTGTCCCTCCCTATCCCTGGTCTTCCCGGAGTCCCCCTTCCCCTGATGGTCCCGGCATTCAATCCTGCCCAGGTGTTCCTGATGTCTCTCTCCCTGCTGTTGATCTCGGTGTTTCTCCCTGCCCTGGTGTTCCTGCTCTCCTTCCCTCCAATTGTGTTCCTGGTGTCTCTCCCTCCCATGGATTTCCTGGTGTCCTTCCCTCCTCTGGTGTTCCTGATGTCCCTAGCTGCCCTGATGTACCTGGTGTCCCTCCCTCCTCTGGTGTACCTGTGTGACAGTCATTCCTTCTTCCTGCTCAAGCTCCTCGGTAAGGACTAAGGGATCGCTCTGCAGTTCTGGGGAGAGCAGATCTTCGAGGAATTGTGGATGAATGACAGCCTCCACCTATGATTACAGGGACAGGATGAGAGCATCTCGAGCATGGAGAACCTTGAAGCCAAAGGGACACCAGGAGAGGCAGGAAGAAATGACCACCCTTCCAGTCCACACCCCATGCATGGTGTTTTATGTCCTGGCCATCCTTAGTTGCACAAACACATACACACACACACACACACACACACACACACACACACACACACACACACTTGGTAGTTGCAAAAACACACAACCAGATATAGACAGACATACTTCACTGAGTAGGATAAACAGAATTGCATGGACACATAGAAAAATGCAGAGACACATAGAGCATACACACTCACAACCAAAGAGGCACACACTGAATAAAACCAAACACTGACACACAGACATATCCACTTATATACACTCACACAGTCACACCCAGAAACACACACACACACACACACACACACACACACACACACACAGTACTGCTTAGGAGCTGAAGAACAGAGCTGAATTCCAAGAACTTCAGTAACCAGAAAACTAAAGACCCTGGCACTCCAGGACAACTCACATTTTTAATAACGTCTTCCTGGGATCACAACTTCTCAAGGTAGCTCAGGAGACCCTGGTCTGGGAATGTCTCGTCCTGCTCCTGAGGTTGTAGAATCATGTCCTCTTGCTGTTGTCACTGGAGGCAAGGCCCCAGCAATCCCTCCATGATATTAAAGTTCTCCCTCATGGCTTCAGGCAGAATCTCCTTGGGGACCTGGGTCTCTGGTGGCCGCTGGGGTCTGGGTGGTACCAGGTGAGCCGGCAGGGACTTGGGGCCGGCCTTGCTGGGTAGATCAACTGAGGCCAAGATGAACAAGAACAGGTGTGGCAGGGCCTTCAGCTCCCACCTCCACCACTCTGGGGAGGGAGTTGCTCGGGGACACGAAATGGTCCAGCCTGGGTTGGGACTAGGACCACAAGAGCTGTCACTGCAGGAGGTGAAAGAGACATGACAGCATCATGTGGGAGGACGCTAGGAGCCACTGAGATCCCAGGTCTCACATCACGATTGTCCTGTGGCTAAGCAGACTGAATGGTGGGTTTTGGGTGGGAGACCAATAAAGCTTTGGAACTTGAGCAAGTGACTCCCTGCCACGGCAACGAGCAGGTGAGTTCCCAGGCTATGGGCAGGCCAGGAAAGTATGGAAAGGATGGACAGTGACCTTCCTGTACCCTCTGGCTGTGGCCAAAGGCTGCTGTAGGGAAGTGGAAACCATACCTGGTTGGGCACCCTTAGAGGCTGGAGGCCTTGGAGGGTCAGGCTTCAGTGGGGCTGGAGGAGGCAGGCCCAGGGGCACAGTCATCGACTGCAATTCCTGATCTGCATCTCCTCAGACTCAAATTCCATGAACCTGGAGATGAGGGAGACACAACAACACTGAGAAAAGGCCCAGGCCAGCCCTCAATCTCCAGCTGCCCTCAAAGATAGGGATGGGGAGGGAGTCTCTTGCGTGCCCCATCCAGGCCTTGCCTGGGGACAGTCCCAGGAAGGGGACATTCCTACAGGCAAGGCCACAGTTTGTGGACTACCCAAACAGAACAGTTTGGGGACTTCTCAAACTGCAGATGATCCCTCCTGAAGATGCAGCCGGATCAGGGCTCCCACTCAAGAGAAAAACACGAGGGAGGCTGTCCAGAGCAGGAGACCCAAGGCCAGGACTTGAGAGCTTGAGGATAATGTGGGAAAGAAGTGGTCCATGACACACATGAGGATAGGAACACCTAGACTAGTGGAGGGTTTTCGGGTCCTCTGAGGTCTGTTGCCCATCAGCTCTAGCGGAGGTGATATTTGAGGAGCTACATCGGCAGGGCTGGAAGCAGGTCTTGAGAGCCTGAGATACTGGCCATCCACCAGCCCCCCAGACCAAGCTGGGATGGCAGGTGACCAGCTTCTGACCACTCTTCCGTAGGACAGTGGACCCCAGAAATGTATTCAACATCTCTGCACGATCCCAAGAAATGAGGTGGCCCTCTCTGGGCTATGTTGGTAACTTTTCCCGCCATGACCTCCAACATCAACAAGGGGTTTGACCTCAGGCCTGGCAGGGGGTGCTTCTCATGAGAAAGCACCCTAAGGTCTCCAGGTAAAAGATGCAGCTTCCTGAGCGTCAAAGGGCCAGAGTGTCCTGTGACAGTCTACGTACTCTCCCCATCCTCTGCGTACTCAGCACAGCAGCCCTTGCACCCAGGGCCCCGACTCACGTTACAGCCATCTCATGATACATCATTCGGTTGGAGGTACTGGTGCGCTGCCACTCCTGCGTGGCCTGACAAAGTCCCTCCTCTAGGGACATGGTGGGCTTCAGATGGGCCAGGGATCAGAGCACTGGGCTATAAGCACAAGGACCAGTCACACTGCTATGCCCACCTTCTGTGCAGAGCCAACCCCACCCAGTACTTCTCTCAGGGCCTCTCAGTCTTTCCTGCCATCTCTTTCTGTCGCATCATACCCCAGTGTGGGCACCTGGGACCCCAGGACGCCCTCGCATGACCAAACATCAAAACCTCGGGGATCATGTGGTGTCCCTGCCTTCCCTATGAGTCCTCAGTATGGCTGTGTGAAATGATTAGTGCTGTGGGTGGAATATTTTTCCCCCTTCCCAATTCCAGACTTGAAGCCCTATCGGCCAATTTGAGGGTCTATGCAGGTGACCCTATGGGAGGTGGTCAGGACAAGACCAGTCCTCGAGGGTTGGGCTCTCAGAATGGGATTAGTGCCCTGGTGGGAAGAGGAATAAGCACAGACCTCTCTCAGAACCTCATGAGGACACAGCCAGAGCTGACCACCTCCGACTTTGAGGCTGGCCCTGACCACAACGGACTCTGCAGTCACACAGACCTGCCCCTTCCAGCCTCTAGAGCTCTAAGACATGATTGTCAAGTCTGTAGTGTTCAGGGCACCCTGAGCGGATGAGACCCTGCTGGACTGATCTGAAGCGAGTGTTAACATGCAGGTTCCAGGGCCCCAGGACTGAGCCTTTATCCAGCTTCCTGGCAGCTCTGGAGAGAGGCAGAAAGCTCAGAATCCCTGTGGGGAGCAGGAACAGGTGTCCAGAGCAGCAGACAGTGGTACCCGTAACCACTGTAGGCAGAGGGTGAACCCTAGGCAGCTTCACTGGGCACGTCATGTGCCCAGCCCATATTTCTCGGTTCCCAGGGGGCTATGACCATTCTCCGGGTCCCCTAGATAACTGGACCCCTCCATCCCGGCTGCTCTCTATGTGGTCTCCAGACTGAGCTCAGTCTTGGGGTGCTGACATGAGGAAGCAGGAGAGCATCTTGGCATCAGGACTCTGTGGAAGGTGCCACCAGGACAGGAACTTGAAGCACTGCCAGTGCCAGAAGTTGGCATATATGCTGTTGGAGCTCCAAAAGTCTTGCAGTGGGCCCTTAGCCTGAGAGGGGGCTAGGCTGCCATTTGCAGAAGTCTCTTGCAGCTGTGGTCCCTTGCTCCAGAGAGACACAATGGGGGCCAGCAGGGCAGCTGGTGTTGGCGCTAGAGGTCTCCTTCATTGGCCTGGGAGCCCCCAGCTGCCGGGGCAGCGCCAAGAGTCTCCACAAGAGATGCTGGGGGACACACATTGCCCTCGCAGAGGGGGTCTGGGGCACACCAGCTGAGGGGGGCCTGAGGCAGAATGAGGGTCTGAGTGGGTCGGAGTTCTGGAAGCCCCACTTCTGTTCTGACATTCATGATGACATTGAGGGTCCCTGCCCCGCTCAGGCTGTGGGTACCATCTGATGCCAACAGAGATGGCCTGGTAAAAGCAGGCAGCACCAGAGGTCTGCCCGGAGGAGCAGCTACAGGCAACAGGCGTGTTGGTGCTGTGCCCAAGGTGACCTGGGTGCTGGGTTGGGAGTGGGTGGGGGAAGGGACAGAGCCATGAACGGAGACAAGGAGACACCAGAGTTCATAATTACGGTCGGTCCCAGCACTAGACTAGCTGTAGAGACAAAAAGAGGGTGAAGGGAAATGGAGACAGGGCAGACATGAAAGATTTCCCAACCTTCCATCATCCCCAGGGGAATCAGTGAGGAACTCATAGGTAAAGACCATGTGGTTGGAAAGAATGTGATGTGCAGATGTCTCCTAGTGAATTGCACACTCTACTCCTCCAGTCAAGAGTTATTCTACAAGACAACATGTCCCAGGTCTCCCAAGAAGAAACACCCAAGCCTTCCCAGCTAGCTGAGGGGCCCCCCTAGGGTGTCCTGAACAGACACCTGCCAGCCTCATAGGTGTCTTCCAAGGCAGGGGTCGGGGTGTCTCTGATGGGAACACTCACCAGTGGGTGAGGGTCCCTCCCTGTGCAGTTCTCAGCACCCTGGGGCTTGTGTGGATGAAGTCTGCAGGTTCTGAAAGTTACAGCCCAACTCCACGTCACTCTCTCTTTTCCTGGCACTTCTAGAAGACTCTCTCTTCTTTCCTCACCTCACACACCCAACAAAAGCACTCAAAGGAAATCTCTCCTAAGCCAGCATCCCAGAAACCTCAAAAATCACCCCATGCTGCACCAAGCCCAGCATGAAGGGGTTTTCATGGCACCAGTCACGACACCTGCTACATGGGGTCAGATTCGCTCCACTCTGTACCCGGGCCTCAGTCGTCCCTGCTGCCACTCAGGAAGCCTGTTGCGGCAAGCAGGACTGTGAGGGAGATGTGGACTTCACTGTGATGCTATCATTGCATGACCAGCAATGGCGCCAGATGGCTAGAAAACAGCCAGGAAATATATTGAGTCAGGGCTGTCAAGGGAGGTGTGCAGAGATTTTACAGCTGCTTGACACTTCAGAACTGGGTGTGGCAAAGAAGCCAACCTGTGGTCCTTCTTCTTTGATCTCCCAATAATGGTAAGTAACAAGCCAGGAAGAAGCAGATATGAGGTAGGGTCAGGGAGGACCAAGTTGTATGGAGCCTACCCATGATCACAAAGCCCTCTTGAAGATGCCAGTCAAAGACAACACGGTCCACAGCACATGCACCTCATTAATCAGGACATGTGTCCTAACCTAATACTAATACTAGAAGATTTTGTTGCTGATTATGTGCTCCTCTCCTTGGATGGATTTAGAGTCGAACATACTCAGTGAACTATCACAGAAACACAGAACCGAATATCATAGGTTCTGACTCACAAGTGGACCTTTTAATTATAATACTATAAGAAAAGGATAGGCAGTGGTGGGAACCTGTCAGGGGAGGGGGGTGTGATTGGCAGTTGAGGGAAACTACTAGGGGAGGTTGGGGCATACCTCATCAACAAGGGTACCTGCATAATCAACATTTGTATACCTAACCCTGAATTGTACCCCACAGCTTTTTAATAAAAAATAAGAGAGAGAGAGAGAGAGAAAGAAAGAAAGAAAGAAAGAAAGAAAGGGAAAGAAGGAAAGAAAGAGAAGAAAGAAAGAGAGATAGAGAAAAGAAAGAAACAAACAAATTAAGAAGGAAAGAAAAAAGATAGGAAGAAAGAAAGAAGAAAGGAACTGTTCTTTCACAACCTTCGACTGAAAAACCAACAACATGCCACATCTGTTCCCCATTCATGAGTAGAGAGGGAACAGGTGAAAAATCTTCTTCTCCACAGGGAAAGCAAGTCTAGAGGATATGCCTTGAGTTTGTGGGAAAAAGGAAATGAATCCGAAAACCTGAGTGTTCACAAAAGCACTAAAAATACGCAACAATAAAAGTCGCCAAGCCTTGTGTTGACTGAAGCCTTCCCCAGCTGGCCTGCCCTTGATCCTCAGACATAAGTTCTTCTAAGACTAAAACAGATTGCTGGTTCTGAGGTCTCTGAGCTGTGCCCTCCAGCCCCAGCCACACCAACAGAGAAGACATGCCATCACAGACGAAAGCAGAGCTAACCAACCAAGCAGTTTTCAGGCCAGGACAATTTATCTCTATTCTTCCTAAGATTTAGGAACTCCAGTCCAAATCTCTCATAACAATTTGTGTGGATGACTTCCAGATGCCTGAAGACACGACACAGGGCTTGTGCCCAGAACCTTCCTTGTGTCACCAGTCGACAAGGTCCCACTGCTCCCTACAACCAGGCATCTTGGTCCTCCTCTAAAGAGCTGTCCTCCCTGACCACCGCAGCAGGTCTCCAGGGGCTTCCCTAGTGAGATGTCCTTGCAGAAGTCCAGGCCTTCCTCCTTCCTCTACTTTCACGCAATCAGCTGTCACCAGAGGCACTGTCAAATTTGAATTCCCGAGGGTTTGAGGAGGATGCTATGGAGTCTTATAATAGGCCCCAGACCCGCCAACTTACCTCCTTCTGACACCATCCCTGCAGGCTGAGCACTGACCATAGCTGACAACCTCCTCAATACATGAGCCAACGGCCTTAGCCAGAGGGTGACCACACTCTGAAGATGCTCCTGGATTTGAATTTAAACAGAAGAATGTAGTACTCCAGGCATTCCATAGTGGGGGAGGGGCAGGAGCAGCTGGGCCTGGGTGGGGGTGGGAGAATTTCCTTGCAGGACTCTGGCAGGTAGGCTTTCCATTTACACAGGGGCAACCCGGTTGGTAAGCTCCACATCAGGTGACTTTTAAATTGGTATTCAGATTCACAGCAAAAGGATTTACTCGATGTATCCTTGACTTGCAACCTTACCAATAAACCTATTTTTGTGCGCCTCAACCCGCCCTGCTCCTCAGCCGTGTCGGTGGGCTTTTGAAGAATTTCATCCATGGCTGGACGTTTGGACGACCATGCAGAGCACGTTTTCAGCCTGATAATACAGGTCTTCATCAGGAGACAAGTGCCCTAGGTGTTGTAAGACAGGTTGGTCCCAGCAGATCCAGGGTTTTGATTGTTGTACGCACATCACTGTGTAGAAAGCTGTCCTTGTGTCCCAAGTGTTGTCACAGCTAGAATCTCTGCAGACTGCCACAGGCCAGCCTTACCCTCAGCTAGTACACCTTCGTCCATGATAAGAGAGCATGCAGTCTATAGGACTAAGTGCAGATCCCTTCTTTGGGTTTTTCAGCTAAGGATGCTGTTGTCAATGTTTAATTTTCTTTTATCTTTTAAAGGACTTAATCTTGGCATGTGAATAAGCAATACCTTTTCATGGTTTCAAACTCAGATCCTGCATATTGGAGGAACACACAGACACAAGTCTTGCTCTGACCTCTCTCCTCAGCCAACTGATCTTTTTTCCCAAGGGAAACCAGTGCTGTATCTTTTTTTGGTAAGAAGTCTTTCCAGTGACGTTATTTTTTTGTATTTTCAAATTACGGTGTTTTTTTTTCATTTGTTTGTCTTTTTTTCCTCGGGTTAAAAATGAATACATGGTTCAGAAGCTCTGCTGACAGAGTCATGTGGTCTGTCCTGGACAAAAGCTCCTCCTCACTTTATATCTGTAGGCTAGAGTTCTAGAATGAGACAGTGGACAATTTCTTAAAAATGAAACCTACCCAAAACAACGGAGTGGTTAGATTTGCCAAATATAACTAAAGGACACCAAGTTGTACTTCTGCACTGGAATTCTGCACTGTGTTGCCGAGTGGGATGTGGAGGAAGCTGAAATTGCTCCTTTACTACCTGCTGCATTGTCGACTGAAATTGACCTATTGTCCACTCTTTCACAAATGAAAACAAAAAGTTTTATAGGAAGTATTTATGAATCAATATTTATTGAAACATCTGTGTGTATTAAATCCTGAACGTATAGTTAACGCTGTCGGGAAAACTCCCAGAATGGAATCAAGAGAAAGTATGTCGAAACGTGTTTTCTAGGTCTAAACTCATTGCCACAACGGTCCTTTGATGGAAACTTCAGAATGACCAGAGAAACCGGGCGTGCTAGGTTTTGAAAAACATGAACAGCAATCAGAGACATGCGTGCAAAGGGCACACGGGACTCGCGCCCACTGGAGGACACTGTGTTTAGGGGAATCTTCCAAAACGGTTTTCCCCGAGGGAGTAATGTAAGTGCATGAGTGGCAGGACTGTAACACTGAAAACCCTGAGTGGTCGTTTCAAGGAGGGACGGCAGTGAATGTTCCTAGAAGGAGAGTCGCTTGACAGCCACTGACAGCCCCATGCCCGCGGGGCTCTACCAGGCCTGATTCGTGGGGAGCCTACGGACGCATTCGCACTGCTCCAAAGTGGGCGGGGCTTCTTTGTGGTCTCTCCTCAACTGTTCCCAGCGTCCGTTGCGGGCGGAGCGTTGATGTGCCAGGCATGCGTAGCAGGATGGCGGGACCCATCGGCCCTAACCACTGGAGGGTTTGCAGGCGGGCAGGAAGCTGACGTCATGGAGGCTGACCCCAGAGGTATCCGTTAATGCTGCTGTCCTTCAGGACATTCCTGCTCGTCTCCCTTCCACGAGGCCAGCACTACTCTTGCGGCTCAGGCCCTCCTGTGCATTGACACAGGCGGGAACAGGCAGGCTCCTCTGTGCCTCCGGACCTGACGGGAGAGGTCACTAGCGCAGTGGGGCCTGCAGTTGTTACCTATTGTCTTCCGGTGGGCGGGGCTCACTCAGGAGGGCGGAGCTCAGCCCTGAAGGCCAGAGGTCGCCTGTGCACCAGGCTGTCTGCGCATCTCCATACAGGGCTGACCCCAGACAGGCACGGGCTGCTGCTTGTCAATAAAGACGTTTGCATGACCTTCCTCTGTCCAGTCTGCGTTGTTGCGTGGCCTCGATGGGGGTTAGATTCTGCCTCTTCCAAGAGCCCTGTGGCCAAAATGGAGATGAGGAGACAGGCCACAGCCAGGTGGGTGAGGAGCAGCAGGAGTCCCAGGCGTCACAAAGAAAAGGCCCATCGTAGAACCATGGCCCACTCATTCGGGGGTGCAGCAGGTCTCCTCAGATGCGTCCTCTTACCATTCTTGTACCCTGACAGAGAGAGATTTCCACTTCCCTGAGTGCAGAGGAGTCACTGACTGGCCCCCCTTAGGCACCAGCAAGTGGAGAGTCCAGGGTTCAGACTTCCGCTCCCCACGTTTTCCAAGTGTCCAAAGTGTGCTGAGCTGCCCCCCAGGGACACAGTGGGTGGGGCAGGTGAAGGTGTTTACCCACCACCCACGAGGACCTGCATGGTGTGGTTTTCCAGAGGCTAACTGACCTCAGGAGCAGGGTGTGCAGCCCCACAGCCAGCTGCACAGTGGAGCACCTACTCGGAGGCCTTCTCCCAAGCCATGAGCATGGAATCTTTTTCCATTTGTGTCTTCTTTTATATCTTTGAGCATTGTTTTGTGTTTTCATTGTAAAAATATTTCACTTTACTGGTTAGGGAAAATGCAAAGGTCTCTCTTTCTTTCTTTCTTTCTTTCTTTCTTTCTTTCTTTCTTTCTTTCTTTTTGAGACTTTTGTGAATGGGATTGTACTTTTTATTTAGTCTCTTTGTTGTTGGTGTATAAAAAGGTGACTGTCTTTTAGACGTTGATTTTCACCCTGAGATTGTGCCAAAGTCCTTTCTCAGTGCAAGGACATTTATAACAGATTCCCTGGGGTTTTTCAGGCATAAGATTATATCATCCACAAAGAGAGATAGCTTAATTTTCTATTTGCTTATAGGATACCCCTGATATCCTTCTGTTGTGTGAATGCTTTAGCTAGGATTCCCAACACTATGTTAAGCAGGAGGGGTGAGAGTAGGCAACCTTGTCTTATTCCGTTTTCAGGGAAAATGCTATTTCTGTTTATTTAGTAATATGTTGGCTGTGGGTTTTTCACAGATGGCTTTGACTATTCTGAGGAATATTCCTTTTATTCATAGATGTTAAAGGGTTTTTATCAATAATGGGATGCTGAATTTTGTCAAAAGCCTCTTCTGCTTCTAATGATATAATCATGTAGATCTTGTTTTTACATCTGCTGATATATTTAATTACATGTATGGTTTTGTGGATGTTAAATCAGCCCTGCATCCTGGGTTTGAAGCATACTATCTCATGCTTGCTAATTTTTAAGATGTGTCATCACATCCGATTTGTTAGAATCTTGATAATTTTTGCATCTATATCATCAGGGATACTAGCCGGGAGTTCTCATTCTTTATTGGGTCTTTGCCCAGTTTGGGTATCAGTGTGTTGTTAGCTTCATAAAATGATTTGGGGAGAGTTCCGTCTTTCTTGACAGCCTGGAGTATTTTCAAGAGAATTGGTATCATCTCCGCCTTTTATGTTTTGTAGAATTCCACTAGAAAACCACTGTTCTAGGGCTTTTTCTTTGCAGGTAGTTTTCGTATCACGGAGTCCAAATCCTGAATTGTTATTGGTCTATTTAGGGTCTCAGTTTCTTCTTGTTTCATCGTGGGAGGTTGTGTGTTGTCAGAAAGTCATCCATTTCATTTAGGTTTTAGAGTTTGTTTCCATAGAGGTTTGCATAGCAATCTCTGAAAATCTTTTGTATTTCTTCGGGGTCAGTTCTGATTTGATGTTTTGCATTTCTGATTATATTTATTTGGACTTTTTCCTTTTCTTGGTCAACCTGGGTATTGGTCCACTAATCTTGCTTATCCTTTCAAAGAAGTAGCTTTTTGTTTCGTTGTTATCTATAATATTTTTGTCTTCTGTTTCTCTTATTTGAGCTTTTACTTTGGTGAGCTGGACTCTTCTGCTGAAGTTATCAGAGTTTTGGTGCTCTTGCTTTTCCAGATCTCTTAGGTGATTTGCTAGGCTGTTGATTTGTGATCTTTCTATTTTCTTGATGTGTGTTCATAAAGATACAAATTCCCCTTCTAATACTGATTCTGTGGCATCCCAGAGGTTTTGGTAAGATGTGTCTTTATTTTCATTTGTTTCCAGGAATTTTTAAATTACTGTTTTGATTTCTTTGCTGACCCAGCAGTTGTTCACCATCATGCTGTTTAGTGTTCATGTCTTTGTGGGTTTGGGGGGAATTTGGTTGGTGGTGATATTTATTTTATTCCACTGTGGCCTGAGAAGTTACAGGGCGGTATTTAGAGCTTATGATATTAGTTTTTGCTTGATTTATGGCGAAGGATTTTGTTGATCTTCTAGTAGATTCCATGTGGTGATGACTAGAATGTATATTTCATCATTGTTGGGTGGAGTGTTTTGTAATTATCTATTAAGTACAGTGGGTAAGTGTGAAATTGAGGTTTTGGATCTCCTTGTGGATTTTTTTGCCTCCATGATCTATCTAGCGTTGTTAGTGGGATATTTAAGTCCCCAGCTAAGATAGTGATAACATCAATGTCTTTTTTTTTTTGCTTTGTAGCTGCTTTATAGAAACTGGTGTCCTGTAAATTTTTTATAGCTTAAGTGTTGTTTTGTCTGACATTAAGATCATAACTCCTGACTTCTTTTGTGTTCCATTTGCCTGAAAATGTGTTTTTAATCCTCTAACTTTGAACCTATGAGTATCCTTTGTAGTGAGATGTGTTTTCTGGAGGCAGCATATTGTGTCATTTTTTTCCAGTTTGCCATTCTATTTCTTTTCACTGCTGCATTTAGCTCATTTGTATTCAGGCTGATTTTTGACATGTGAGAGTTTCTCCCTGTCATGAGTCACTTATAAAGTTTTCTTGTTGTTATTGTTTGTTTATTTGTTTGTTAAGATTTTTTTGATGTGGGAGTTGATATAAGGGTGTTTTCAAATTTGCAGTCATAATGCTCATTGTGAATTTTCCTGCATTCTTGGGAAGACCATGGTCATTCTTGTTTTCTTTCTTCTGTGCCAAATATCTTCTTAAGCATCTCTTGTAGAACTGGTCTGAAGGCAGCATAAACTCTTAGGGATTGAACATCGGGAAGGATTTTAATTCTCCATCACTGAAGAAGCTTAACTTAGTTGGGTATGAAATTCTTGATTGGAATTGTTTATCTTTGAGAACCTGGAGCATATTGACTCTAACACTATCATAGCTAGGGTCTTAAATACTCCATCTGCCACCCTGTAGTGTTTCTGTAGATGGGTCTGCTGCTATTCTCATTAGTCTTCTTCAGTAGGTAATCTTATCTTTCTCACTTGCGGCCTTTAGGACTTTTTTTTTTTTTTTTTTTTTAGTTGGAGTCTCACTCTGTCGCCCAGACTGGAGTGCAGTGGCTGCTCCCGGCCACGGCAGCCTCGAACTGCTGGGGTCCAGTGATCCTTCCACCTCAGCCACTTTTTATTTTATAGCTGCTTTGTGTAAGTGGATTACTATATTTCTAGGAATTGGTCTACTCATTTCATGGCTTGCAGGGGTTCTCTGCATCTCGTGTGTTTGGATGTTCACATCCCTGATGAGATACAGGAGGTTTTCTTGTGTCATCTCATGGAATGCTTGTTCCAGGGTGCCCTCATCCTACCTTTCTGAGTCAGGAATACAAATCAAGCAAGTTTGGTGTCTTAATATAATCTTACATCTTGTAAAGTCTTCATCCCATCTTTTTAAGCTCAGTTTCTATGTTTTAAACAGATTGTGTTAGTTCCATATTTTGATCTTAAGCATTGACATACTTCTTTTGCTTAGTTAATTCTGCTTTCCATGCTTGTCAGTTTGTTATTTATTTTGTTAGTGTATTCACTATTGACGTCATATTGGTTATCAACTGCTTCATTATTTTCTACTTGCCTTTCTTCATTTCTGTTCATCCTCTCCATCACTATTGTAACATCTGGATTTTTTGTTTGTGACCAGTCATTCTGGGGACTCTTCATTGTGTAATTCCAAAGTCTGTGTCAAAGGAACTGTCTTTCTAAAGGTCTGGGGTGTTCCTGTGTTCTTTTATTGATTCTTCTTCATTTGTGATGGATTCCCTCATGCTCCCCCTTTTAATTTCCTCTTTAAATCCCTTGTTACAAGGGGGGTGGCTTTCACTTCGGCTTGCTCAATCTCTAATTCTTCCTTATGTTGAGCCACTGGATATGTTCAATATTGAAGCCAGATCAGGAGTGGAGGGATGTGGGGTCTTTTTGCAGTTTTGAGATTTGATTAAGGTGTATGGGTGGAGCTGCAGGTTAGAAACTACCTGCAGCTCACAGTATCTGCTGACTGTAGTGTGGGACCCTGGATCCCACTCCCCACCACTTTATATATATCCATATGGTGGAAGCATATGTACACTCCCTGAAACCAAAATAAAATAAGAACAGAGAAAAAAAGAAGGAAGAAGAAGGGAAGACTGGAGAAAGAGGAAGAAAGGAAACAAACAGGCAACAAAGTAATGGATAAACAAACAAAATAAAGATACACTGGCCCTTAAAAATACCCATACACAAAAAAGGGATTTAAAAAGGAGAAATCCTATCAGAAGACACATACAGATATATATATATGAAAAAGAATGAAATAAATAAATACATAAACAGATAAATGTAATGTGAACCCTCTCTTGTGGCCATTCCTGGAATTACAGATTTACTTCTGTTTCTCTTTTTTTAAACCTGCTGTCCCAACACTGCAGCTTTGGCTCCCTATGGTAAGGACCAGGCTTTTGTCTCTCGACTCTTCTCTTTGCTCTCACTGCAGGCCAATCAGGTGGCTCTCCACACGGGTCACACACTCCATGGACTGCTGGGGGAAGGGGATGAATCATTTCAGGACTCTCTCCAATTCATCTGTTGTGACCTCTCCCACTCCTGTTGCGCATGTCTGTATTTGGTCCACTGTGGGGTTGGGGTGTCTGTTTATCTGGTATTGTGTACTTGAGTATCCTCTCTTGGCCAACAAAGGTTGACCCCAGAGGCGTGTGAAGATCACCCCTCAATCTCAGGAGGCAGGCTGTTGGGATTAGGGTAAACTAACTCAGGTGACTGACCGACCGGGTTCCAGGACCTAGAAAATGGTATCAGCAAGTATCTTCTTCAGGTAGGCTTAGGTCTAGATTTCCTTGCTCTTTCTGCATGGTCCCGGCTGCCAGTTCCTGGCCTGTTGCCACAGGTGGTTGTGTGAGCCAGGTGCCAGGTGCCAAGAGGCAGCTGATCTCTGCTGTCTTTTTCTGAGGAATGCCCCAAGAAGTGCAGATGTTCTTATGCGTGAGGAGTGCTAGATTCAGAGAAGTGGTAAATTGCACTATGCTCTTCAGGGAAGCCCCAGGTGCTTGATTCTATGTCTCCCCTCACTTGGATATTCGATCACCCACCTGCACACACAATCGCATGCAGAATCATTTTTTCACAAACTTACCCAGTCAGAGACTCACACACTGTCACTTTTGCTAGTCACATACACTTTTGAATTAGTCAAGGAGAATTAAATAAGACCAGGAAATATAAACATATGAAAAGAGATCATTTATAGTGACATTATTCATAGAAGCATAGGGTTATATATGGAATGCTTTTCATTCCTTGTGCCACCAAGCATTTGGTTGTGGTTTCTAGATCCCTCTTTAAAAAGGATCATAAACCTGGTGTGTTCAGAAGAATGAGCAATGCCTGTCATGGTCTTGAAGTGATAGGGGTTGGTGTAATTATTGCAAAGTGAATTGCAGTAGTCAACTCCAATATACTGTCAACTGCAGAGAAAGTCATCCACATCAGTCCAGCAGGACAAATTAAAATGGAATCGCCAGGCTCTCCTGACTCTCCTTCCAGGGCTATGTCCAAACCTACAAGAAGAAAACATGGATGAAAACACACACACACACACGAAAAGAAGTGTGGTGGTATAGGAAAGAAAAGAAGCAGTGGAAAGTACACACTGATCTGGTACAACATTTTTGACTGAGAAAGATCCCAAATGGAAGCGTGAACAATGATTCTTCTTTAGATTAAATTCAGCATTTTACCTCTAACATATTCAACTCTACACTCTTTCACAAACTTGATATGTATGATGGCTTAAGAGCTGGTAACTCATAATCAGAAACTTGGGTTCAAATTCTCTGTGCCACTTTGCGCTTCTTGAAGATTGCAGT
>JAPVLO010003459.1:0-41921 GCA_027257055.1 Cephalopachus bancanus | reverse complement strand
TGAGGACATCTGGACAAGGGAGGCGATCACAGGACTCTGAAGAACACAAGAGCCTAAGATGAGAATATTCCTGACACATAAAGAAATATACACTTAAAGAAACTTTCTTGAAACATTTGTAATTTGGGACATTGGACTGAGAGTGTCATTGTTGGCTTTATGAATAGGACTTGTCTAATGCCTATGAGATTCCTGGCTTATTTGCTACTAAAGCCTATGGGAATCTTGGTTTGTTTGCTACTAAGACCACTAGCTGGTAACTTTTAAAAGATATGTATATGAAAGAATTTTCTTTGTCTTGCCCCTTCAAAAATGGTATAAAAGCTCTGTATTAACTAGCATTAAATTGTCATCTGTTCAAGAAGCAGGTGTCCGGTATATGATCGTCGTCGTCGCCTATCTGTCTCTCCTTCAACATATCTCACGACCCTTGTGGGGCGGGACCCCGCAAGTGGCGCCCAACGTGGGGCTATTTTTCATTCCTTGTGGCAGGACTTTCCACTGAAACCTTTGATAAGGCTGTGTAAAATTCCGAGAAGGTAGGCTAAATGTAAATCTCTTGCAATCATCAGAACTTAAAGGTATAGTAAAAAAGCAATCTTGTAAATCAATAACTATGATGTTAAAGTCTGCAGGAATAGCAACCGGAGACGGCAGCCCAGGCTGTAACGCCCCCATTGTCTCCATGGTGTCATTAATAGCTCTTAAATCTTGTAAAAGTCTCCACTTGCCAGATTTCTTTTTCACAACAAATATAGGTGTATTCCAAGGGCTAGTGGAAGGCTCTATATGGCCAGCTTCCAGCTGCTGTTGCACTAAATCTTTAGCTGCTTCAAGTTTTTCTGATGGTAAAGGCCATTGTTCCACCCAAACTGGTTCATTAGTTTTCCATACAATTGGGTCAGCAGCTTCAAGAACAATGGCCTCTAGAATAAATTTGGATAGCCAATGCCAGACCGGTCTTTTTTTTTCTATAATCTGAACCGGTTCCTTCATCCCTTGTCCGTCTTTTCCCAAACCCTTAGAGGGATCATATCCCATTTGCAGCAGTTGCACTGACACTCTGTCGTTTGGGCTACACAAAAGTGTGCCCATTTGAGCAAGAATGTCTCGTCCCCAGAGTGTAATAGGGATAGAAGGTATGACATAGGGACAAAAAGTTCCTGATGATTGATCATCTGCCCAATTTAAAATCTGTGAACTCTTAGCCACAGAGGGTACTTTACCAATACAAATAAGCCCTGAGGAGGCAACTTGGGTTGGCCACGAAGAAGGCCAGTCTTTTCCAGCAATACAAGTAACATCTGCCCCAGTATCCAACAAGCCATTAATTTTAACTCCCTGAATAAATAATTCCTTTAAAGGCCTAGAAGTAGTGACCTCCTGAAGCCAAAAACCAGAATCGCTCGACCCAAATCTAGAGTCTCCCCTAGGCTCATTAGTCAGAGACTTTCCCATCTCGTGGTAAGGCAAGAGCAACAACTGAGCTATTTTCTGACCTTTGTAAAACTGCACAGTCTTACTCGGAGGAGCCACAAGCACTTGAATTTCTCCTGTATAGTCAGAGTCCACAACTCCAGGAATAACAGAGACTCCCTGAAGAGACAAAGAACTTCTTCCTAGAATAATCCCCACTATCCCATCAGGGAGTGGGCCCTTTACCCCTGTTGGAATCGGGGTAACTGAAATGTCCGGGGTTAATATTGTGAAGGCGGAGGAACAGAGGTCCAGTCCTGCACCCCCTGGGGTTTTGCTCTGATGAGCTCTGAGATGGAACAAAGGGAATGAATGGATTCAGAGTGGAAGTTGCCCCTGTTGTTATTTGGGGCCGGGGCTGGCCCCTCAATTCGTTTCCCGACTCGGGCACTGTAGGCTGTCCTTCCATTAACAGAGTGCCGTTTTTATGAAATTTAGATTTGCAATCCTTAGCCCAATGGAAGCCTTTCAGGCATCTAGAACATAAAGATTGTGGCTGAGAGATTCCAGAAGATGGCAGTGGTGGGACAGCTTGAGGCCTTTGTTTAGACTGGCATTGTTTACTGATATGGCCAGGCTGTCCGCAGTTGTAGCAGGTTAAGACATTTTTGTTTTTAGGTTTATTAGTTCCACTCTGGATCCCTTGCATAAATTGAGTATAAGTTTCTCCTTTAAGAGCTGCAGCTATTGCCACACCCTGTACATAAGCAGGGTTGACATCAGCACATATCCTGATGTAGTCACTCAATTGTCCTGTCTTCCTGACAGGTCTTAGAAGAGCTTGACAGGTTCCGTTAGCATTATCAAAAGCCAATTGTTTTACCAAAATGTCGGCTGCTTCCTCATTAATGGTTATTCTATGTACAGCCGTTTGTAATCGAGAGACAAAATCCTCATAATTTTCATCAGACTTTTGCTTAATTTCTCCTAGGGGGGTAGCTTGGTTAGCACTAGCGGGAAGTGCTCTCCAAGCTCTGGCTGCACAAATATTAAGTTGTACTAGGGCATCTCTTGGCATAGCCATTTGAGCATCCACAGATTCATAAGCCCCAGTCCCCATAAGCATTTCAGCAGTAATAACGTCTGGGGTCTGTGGATCCTGCCTGTTTTGGGCAGCCATCTGTTTAACCTGATTCTCAAATTCCGCTTTCCACAGTAAAAAATTTCCTCCTGTTAAACAGCATTTAGCAAGCATTTTCCAATCATATGGGGTCATCCAACGGTTAGTGAACTGTTCCATAAGTGTGGAGGTATAGGGAGCCAAAGGTCCATACTGGCAACAAGCTTCCTTGAGCTCTTTTAAGAGTTTGTATGGCAATGGTTCCCATACCGGAGGGGCATCTTCAAATTCATTATCAAACAAAATTGGAAAGCACAAAGAAAAATCCAAATCACCCTCCTCCTCAGCCTGCCTTCTAGCTCCCTTAATACCAACATAAGGCGCCTTGGACGAGAGGGAGTGCCCAGGAGTGAAAGCGGACTTCCTCGGCACATAGTGAGGAGAAGGTTAGGTCAAGGATAAATTAATTAAATTATCAGGATGCTTTTGCTCATTATGCTGAACTACCTCCTTTTTCAAAATAGCCTCATCCACTGGGAATGGAGTGCTGTTATCCAAGGGAGGAGTTATAGGCACAGCTTTAGAGGAATTAGAGGCCAATATAGGATCATCCTCTTTAGTAAATTTGGTAGGAAATTTAGAATACTCATGTCGTGGATCCAAAGCATCTTTAATAACATTCCATAAGGCAAAAGCATCAACAGGGACCTCATCAGGTCCGTGCAAAGTATAACAGAGTTTAAGTTTTTCCCCAACTTTGGTCCAAATAGCCAAATCAATGGTGCCTTCTTGAGGGAACCAGGGACATTGTGCCTGGACAAATCGCAAAAAAGAGCCAATCGAGTAGAAGACACCTTAATTCCCTTTTTAGATAACGTATCGAGTAAGACATTTATAAACAGTCTCCTTCGTTTAGACTGTTTCTGGCCCATGATTATATCACGGCTCTAGCACTTCTCACCTATCCTTTCCCTGCTTATCTCTACAGGGGGGCCTGCAGCGCCCCAGGTGAGGTCCTATCTGCCCCGAAAAGAAAGAGAAAAGATTACCTTCAAGCTCCCAGGCGTTGGGCGTCACTTTCGGGGTCCCGCCCCACAAGGGTCGTGAGATATGTTGAAGGAGAGACAGATAGGCGACGACGACGATCATATACCGGACACCTGCTTCTTGAACAGATGACAATTTAATGCTAGTTAATACAGAGCTTTTATACCATTTTTGAAGGGGCAAGACAAAGAAAATTCTTTCATATACATATCTTTTAAAAGTTACCAGCTAGTGGTCTTAGTAGCAAACAAACCAAGATTCCCATAGGCTTTAGTAGCAAATAAGCCAGGAATCTCATAGGCATTAGACAAGTCCTATTCATAAAGCCAACAATGACACTCTCAGTCCAATGTCCCAAATTACAAATGTTTCAAGAAAGTTTCTTTAAGTGTATATTTCTTTATGTGTCAGGAATATTCTCATCTTAGGCTCTTGTGTTCTTCAGAGTCCTGTGATCGCCTCCCTTGTCCAGATGTCCTCATTACTTTTCTCTTATCTTGCAGTGCTTGTTTCTAAAGAGAACTCAAAAGAAGTTTTTAGTAATGTTTCCCAGGCCCCTCAAGGTTACTTTCTGTTTTAGCTGATCTGTCATAAAAGTGTCTAATTATTATATTATGAGTTTAGTGAAAACCTACTCTATAAATGTTAACTTAGAGTATTAATTTTATAGTTTTAACTATAGAATTAAGTAAAAACCTTAACATTAATCTTTATCCTAAGTCAGTGTAAACAGTGTTATAAGTCACCTACATAACTCCTAGATAAGTGTTAGAACTTATAATGAATTCATAATGAACCTATTATAAACTTGTGCTTCTAAAAAATCCTTATGTCTAAACACTAAACTACATAGTCCTAAATAAAATGAGTGGATATACTTATATCATTTATTACTTAAGCAATGTCTAGTAACTTATAACCAAGTGAAATAAAGCATTCTTGATGTGCTTCAGAGTTTAACCCTTGCATATGTTAGAAAAGGCCAAGTGGCATAGTGGGAAAAATGGAAAAATAAACCATGATGTTTCCAGGTTAGCTGTGAGCACTTCACATAAACATGCCATTTTCTTCTTCCACGACTGCACAGAATTCTTCGGCGGTATCAAACAGCAAAGGTGAAGGACAGAAGGGCCTCAGCTTCCTGGGCTCGCCCTGCGGCCCGGGGGTCTTCGGCCCACCCGGACCCTGTCAATCAGGTGGACCTCCAAGGCTGGCTCCCAACAGATCGTGTCCAAATGGTAACAAAGATCTAATAATACGAGTTATGGATCGAATAAAAGGTATGCATTTTGAATCTGGGAGGCCGTTCTCATGAAATGAAAGGGCCAATGTCATGTAATTTGGAAAGTTTTGGCCTGTACAAAATTGATGCAGCTGTAGTTCAAATTGTCTTTTTACATGTTCTTCTGATAACAATGACTTCATTATGTTTATCATAATTCTAGTTTGATGCATACCAGTCACGTATTTGTTGATATGGACCGAGATATTAAAAATAAGAATTACGACTTCTTTTGCTCGTGCATATTTAAACTTCATAATCAAGGTAAGAATCGAGTTAATGGTTTGAATGTTCATTGGAATTGCACTATTTGCTAACATTAACGTATTCAGTGAGTCAGGAATTAAGACTTCTTTTAACATGTTCACATAATGTGGGGATAAAAGATCTGAAATGAAGTTCAAATTTGCATCTTGTACAAATGTTGGTAAACGTAAAACATTCTGTGCATCCATTTTGCTTGGAGATGAAGTGCGTGGAATAACAGATCTTAAATAATTCACAATGTTTCATCTGTTTAATTTTCTTTGAATGGGGACGATGATTTTAAATCATCTTTATCGTAGAACATAAAATCCAGGGCAATGGAAATTCTTTGTAGTCCTTGACTGACACATTCAAAGTTTGACAAGCATACAGGAGGATGGGAAATAGTTTGTGTGTAGCAATGGTCGTTATATATGTCTTCAGGTTTTGCTTGCGTAGATGTGGGCTGCATAGAAAAATGGCCGGAAATCATTGGATCACGTGTTGTTATTAATAGTCTTTTTGGAGTGCTCTTCTGTAAATAAAGAGCAAAACAGAAAAAAATGTTTGAGACTTTTATTTTTTACATGGTTTAAGCAGAACATAGTGAGTTAAACATGCTTTAATCTTATGCCTGAATTCAGTTTCAGTAAATGCATACACAAAAGGGTTTGCAAACCAGTGTAGTTTAGGCAGGATTCTAAGTAATGTATTTGTAACAGTTATTCAAGTAGTCCATGAACAAGAATTCTTAAATGTGAACAAAAGATAAAGTCTTATCAGTTGACATGTAACAAATGGTAATTGTATTACTAGGAAAACAAAAAGTAATAATGTTATATAGGAAAGAGGTTTTTTATATTTGACTGTTATCTTTTTTAATGCGCTGTAGAATGCAACACAAAAGAAAGTAAAGATTAAAGTTGGAATTACTCCCCACATAATGCATAGAATTGCATTCATTGTAGCAAACAATGCAAACCTTTTGGTAAGGTTAATGAAAAGTACGCAGTAATTATCTTTTACCTGTGCGAGTATTATAATAGGAGCGCAACATATCAATGACGATATACCAACTAGGGAGACAGTTGCGAATGTTGATTTATTGTTTTCTTGTGTGGAATTTGGTTTTCGGTGCAAAGTTCTGTATCTATGAGCTGCAATTATTGCTAACATTGTATAGTTAAAGGTGTTAGCAGCATAATAAATTACAACAATACATTTACAGCAATCGATTTTCATCGCAACATTAAAATACTTGTTAAAAGATTTAACTAACAGGCATGTCAGGCAAATAAAATCATGAAGAAACAAAGAAAAAAATGAATAAAGCTTTTTTTGTCTGCAGCATTCTGTGAAAAGTATCATAATTAAAACTAGTAAATTTAAGGGTATGGTTAGTGTTAAGACGATAGTGTCAACCGAAGCTTCTAATTGTTGTATTATTAGTATGTAATTTGATTCTGGACAAGATGAATTCTTTTCTAGATCTTGTAGCTAAAAAATATAAGAAATTTTAATTAGACATGTGTTTGTTTGTAACTGTTAAAATGATATGTTTTAGTGAATACTTACAGAATCCTGGGAAGTAACTGTAACTGTTTCCATTTCTGAAATGTAATGATATAAGAAAGGCACTATTAAAGTCTCTAGAACAACACGTTACGACACACCTCAAAATATGATTACCCAGCTTTTTGCCTGGTTACCTAGAGAAAAAATTCAGAAAATACTTAAATTTTTGGAAAGTTTAGATCAGTTAGATGATATAGATTTGAGAAATCATCCAAGAATACTTAACTCTTGTATCATTAAAACTAACAATGTTTTAGATGGTTTGAAAACAATCTATAATTATATGATTTTATGGGTTAATTATCACTTAGTTTTATCAAGACTCAAACCCGATTGCGATGAAATTTGGAACGATTTACAGAAACTACAAACTCTAATACAGTCCCACGTTAAATGTAAGGGATATGAATTTTCTGAGTATCCAAACATCATGTTGCCACTGATAATGGACAAATTTGAAATTCAATTTAAGGCAATTCAGAACGAGTTTATTAAATTAGGTAATTTAACAAGATGGGGAAAGTCAACTACAACAGAGCTTGAATATGTTAATTTGCCTTCTGAAGAGTTGACCTTGTTAAGAGACAATTTAGAGAAGGCATGACAAAACATGATCTCATACAAGGTTCATAAAATTAACGATCCTTGGAAACAAAATGATTATAATGTTACTTTAATAAATAATTTTTTATATCTTGGAAGTTTGTTTCTGATGATTGACAATTCATGGAATATGTTGATAGACTTGGCAATTACAAAAATTAATAGTTACAGAGAATTTATTATAAAATGCTTGCAAGAAAGTAGAGATTTTGATTCTTTCTATTCTCAGAAAATTTTAAATTCTACGCCAATAGAACATGTTCATGTTGCTAGGTTTGCCGCTCTACTAGAGAATGAAAAAGAAAAACTAATACCTTCCATTGGTAATTTATCTTCTGACTCTCATTCAGAGTCTTTATCCTTTGATATTAATGAAAACAGTTGGAAACCAGCATCTATGTTGCCCATAGATAACAAAAGCGTTTTTGTCAATGATGTTAAAAAGACTTTTAAAAACTTCTTTCTGAACAGAGGTGTTACTGCAAATCAGCCTATAAACGGTTCTCTTCGTTATGATCTAGGAGTTAATCCTAAAAAAAATATTTCACAGACACGGTCTCCCAGTTTTACTAATGACACGTCTTTTCAAAAAGTTTCTCGACTTAGAATCCTGTCTTAAAGTTTAATGAGACTAGGAATGTTACCAATAGACAAACTGATACACAGTCATCTGTTCTGACTGTAGGTGAGCAAAATAAACCCGATTTGGATTCGAAAGAAAGTGTTAAATCAGACACAGATTTTCCTAGATTTGATTTAGAATATGTCCCATTTTCTAGAGACTTAAGTATGATGACTAAAAGAATGAATGATTTACGTTTTTCTCAAGGATGTGATGAAGGTGCACATACCTGTAGTCGAGAGAATGTAGATGTTTACACAGGACACACTGCGTCTGACGATTCAAGCTACAGAAAGAATTTTGGTCCATTAGCATCAGAAAGTATTTTAAAAGAATTTGATCCTGTGGGATATAATAATTCTGAGAGTGAGTGGCAAATGGATAATTCCGATTTGAAAAATATAATAGAATTTAAAGCTTTGAAAAATAAGCAAATAGAAGATGATCATATTAAATCTGATGGGGAAGCAAATTCATCGAAACATGAATTCATACCTTGGAAGTCTTGGAAAGCATTTGATGATGAAGTTGATGAAAATAATGAAAGTGGGCAAGATAATCATGCTACTTGGAATATTTATAGAGATACAAACAATGAACATTCCAATGTTGATGACTCAGGAAATGATCAAAGGAGTGACGTGGGTGTCAAAAGTTTGTTAAAAAATAGAACTTTCTTAAAAAACCAAAGCTCAAATTTATAGGACAAGAAGATGGGTTACAGAGATTAAATCCAAATAACATTGATGTAGAAGCCTTAAAGCGTCTCGATATAGAGTCCCCTGTACTAGGAGATGCAGTTACAGGTAATAAAGTCTTTAATGAAGAAAATGAACTTCCCAAAGAAACAGTGCCTTTACAAACCGAAGAATTATTTTTGAAACCTAGTTTAGGAGAAAAAGTCTCCAAGTTGCTATCTAGTTTCACAGATCTAATTAATTTAGGAGAAAGGGGTATAAAAGATACATTAGGTGAGTCCAAGCTAGTAGATGTAAGTAATGATGTTGGTTTATTTGAAAGTCAAGCTCCAGTAAAGTCAACAAACCATGGATTTAATGGCGATAATTTAAAACATTTACTAGAAGATGTTAATCCATCAACTGAGGAAGCTATAAGTCCAAACTTTAACACTGATAAATTTAATAGATTGTTCAACAAAACTCTTGTGACACAATTTTCCACACCATCCCTTTCCAACTTCCAAATGCAGATTTGGATGATTCTTATAAATCGGCATCTGAGTTCAGTCAAAGCGATCCATCTCAGTCTTCTGTGCGTCAAACCGAAAATATGAACATAGACTCTGGTTCAAAAATCAAGACAGTTACTGAAAATGATAAAAAAAGATGAGCTGGATGTTGTTGAGCAATTGGTTTCTAGAATGAAGCTAGAGAATGAAGAATCTTTGTAAAATTGATAGCAGCTCATAATTTAATTTTCATGTGACGCGTCATAGTGAATAAAATTGTCTTGAGATAATTGCATGTTTCCGAGATATGTTTTATTTTGTAATGTTCTAGCTTTAGCAAACATGCGATTTGTGATACACGTTTCTGTGGACATTTTGCCAACATAGAAAAGTGTAGCAATTTTTGTCCCCTGTGGCAATACAAGATCTGCAAAAGAGGAACGCAAAACTATTTGTAATAAGGTATTTTGTTTCCATGGCGCAACTTCTGTTTCAAACAAACCTTCTGTGTGAACTCCTGCTATTAACATTTATTTTTCTTTTTTACTAGAGTAGGTTATGGGTAGACAAACGATGCAGCATCTGCTATCTGAAAATTTGATATCATAAGGAGCGTGAACCTTCACTTCTTGGAAATTTGGATTATGTAGAACTTTAAACGAGTGACTAAACATTTCACCACTAAAAAACAATTTTGGATTTGCTGAGAAAAAAAGTGCTTCATTTCCATCGTATGTTAAAATCTCAAATTGTACAATTAGATATCTAGGCAAATGAACGGGATTTGGTGATGTTACAGCTTGATCGTAACATATCGTTGCTAGATTTCCAATAATACATTGATCTTCATTGATTAGTAACCGTTTCTCGATATTCACAGAGTATTCATTATTTTTTATTGTAAATTTTGAGTTGTTAAAACAGTGCAAAACAATGTTATTTGTGAAGTTTGGGTATGGCCAAGAACCGATAAATTGAGCTTTATATGTTCCTGGTGATTCGGGTATTTCAACGGGCGTAAATTGTTTGATCCAGGTTAAATTTTCTATAATCCCTAAAAATAAATTGCCATGTTGATGTATTGTCGGGGACCAGCCCCAGCCGAGGGTGGGTAAGGACCGCAACGGAGAATCCAGATGGTGAGAAGAGACCACTCAGAGGCAGTTTCTTCTGGGAACAGTCTGATCAGGACTGAAGCCAAATTTTATTCAGACTCCTTCCAACTTATATACCATTTTTCATACCCTCCAGCAGTGTAACAATCACTTGCTGGGGGCATACACATCCTCACAAGATTGTCACGAGACTTTCAAGTTCCGTGCACACAATTACAATTCCATGATGCATGACGTGCTGCCCACAATGTAATAGGTACACAAATTAATCAATAGTTTCACAAGATGTTTCCCATAACCCATTCATGTTATACTTTATGTTCTAAACTTCTTGATTAATTCTAAATTCTAATCAATCCAATGAGCTAAACTCTGATTAACATTAAATCCAAAATTAATAACTTCTAATGATTCTTAACAATTAAGACTATCAACTTATTATTACCTTAACTTTATATTAATCTTCTATCCTTACTCAATTTATATTTATCCTATTAACTTACGCCTATACTCTTATTATTGTAACTTTCTAAGTTATAATCAAACACCACATTAAGTATTATTTGACCTTACACTATATCTATGAACTTATTTTTATTATACTTATAAACTACTGATTTTTAATATGCAATGTCCTAGAATCCTATACTAATTACCTAAAAACTTATCCTTAAACTAAAATCTTAACACTACTTCTATGAATTTCTCGTGTCTAAACTTTACTTCCTTATATACTTCATTACTTAACTCTTAACACTATGTATTATTCTAATTGAACTCTTATAAACCTTATCACTAGCCTTAATTAATATCCAAACTATAAACTTACTTCTATTTTTTATAAAACTTAATAAAACTGTAATTCTACTTAAAAATCTAAATCTTATTTCCTGTTATGTGAAAGCTACCTGCGTCTGGGAACCTGTCACACTACTTTGGGACAATGAACTGCACCGTTGCCATGACGATAGCCAGGGGCTGAAGTAAACTGAGAGTTTCAGCACATACAGAAACCAGGAACGTTCTGCTTGACCTAAGGCAACATAACAAAACTATTATCACAATTATAATGTTTAATTTTAACCTAAGGAAAACTTTCTAGCAAGAACAAAGGCTGACTAACCAGTTTACCAGGAAATAACAGCTAAAAAATATCTTGAGAAGGAAAAAACAGTTTAAGAAAAGAGGGAGAAATAGAAAATGATTCTGCTGTGAATTTCTTTTAATCATAGTTGAATTTTGTATATTACTGTTATAAACTTATTATTATGTATATGCATTGGTCTTTATTCATACGCCAATATTGTAGTTGTAGTGCTCTCCTTGTGTCAGAGACAATATTTCAGACGGGCCCTTATAGGCCTACATACATGTAGCTATAGATGTGTTGGCTCCCAACAACGTATAACCTGTATTCTGCCATTTGAAAGATAATCGTGTGTAACAACATTTTCGTGATACTATTGGAAAGTCAATGAAACTAGGTGGACAGTTATGCGGCTGAAAAGGGAACATTATTAAGTTTATCATAACTCCTGTTAAAGCACAAGTTTCGGAAAGAAAACTAGGGTATGTGAAACTCCCAGTGATCCAACCTCCTTTTGTGATAGTTGGATTAATGGAGATTTCACTCATCCCGTCAGAAGCAACCAAAAAATATAATTCCTTGGCTGTGAATAATCTAGGTAAAGTGAGACTTGTCCAACTACAGATATAATTATCGATGGTCGTTTGATGCCCACAATCAATTAAAAGAGCTTGAAGAATTATCGCACCGTCCTTGAGTGTTATTGATCCATTTGGCGGTATCAGACATTTTTGATACTGAGTAATAATATCACGAAAGATGTATTCATAATCGTTGAATTGTTTTCTTAGTTTTGAATTACATGAGTACGGAGAAGTATATGTATTAGTAACCCATGTTAATTTTTTTGGTCTTTGTCTTCTGTCCGTTCCGATGTCAAATTAGTAACTTCGTTTTCTGAATAAATGTTTGTAGCCATTTCACTGAGAAAAGGCAGCATATAATAGCTTACTTTTTCTCAGAAAATTAAAAGAATTGTAACATGGCTCTTCAAACTTTTGTTCAATCAGTTACTAAATTTTTTGAAAGCTTAAATAATAGAAAACCAAAATTTCAAAAGCTACCAGTGAATCTAAATGAAATGTCACCGATAGGAACGGAGAGTAGTCATCGGGAAAATAAAATGAGTGAAGAAACGGAATTAAGAGAAATAAAGTTTGTAACAAGTAAACAAACCGTAAAATGTAGATCTTGTTCTGATCTCGATTCTGTACGAAATTTGTTTTTGTATTATGATGTTAGTAGTTCCTCATGTGAGAGTGACTCTGAAATTTCAGATACCAATGTGTAATTTAGGGGTGTTTATCTTGTTTCCTATCATGTGATCATTGCATCTTTATTATGATTTGGGGATTGCTATGCTAATAAAAGGACTTATTGCGTTCTGCTCGTTTTGGTTTTGTCATTTTAAGCAAAGATGTCGGATGTTAAGAGGCTTTCTACAAAGTTGACATCTGAAGATGTTATTTCGGAGCTCCAGGATATTTGTTTGAGAGTCGATTTTGATGCTTTGTCAGGGTTTGTAAATAGATTTACAGGATGGTGTTTGCTTAAATTGGCCTTTAAACACTTGGTTGCGTTTTGCTGGAAAAGATGAAATTGATGGATTCACTGATAAAGATTTACAAAACCTTTGTTGGTCTTATCAAGGTTTTTTTGAAGAAATGTGTGTTATAGGGACGATTCAAAGTTGTCATCGTGAAATTATAATTTTATTGGGGGCATCTAGAATAATATTCTGTTATGATATGAAATTTGACCTTTTGTATTTTGTCTGAAAAAATGTCTAAGATTTACTATCATATGGAATCACTGGAACAAATGTCATTACCATAGAATCTGAATGTGGGGCTTGTGCCGATCAAACATTTCTCGATTCAAAATTGGAACCGACAAAGACTCTTATTGGACTTAATATTTAGATCCTACTCCATTAGTTGTAAGGTTACCAGATCCTGAAAGACAAGATTATCACTGCAAGCGCTCTCAATTCTTAAAGGCTCTAATTGAACTCGATGAACTTGCTCGTTGTTATTCATTATCTGATGTAAGAAAATATGTATCGTTAAACAGTGGCCACGAGTTAAAAATTGGTTTTCCAGTATATCAAAGTCTGACAATCAGAAATGAGGAAACTGGATTTATTCCAGGTAAATCTGAATGGAAACAATTTATTAGAGAGCAGGAATTGCATGAATCTGTTGAGATCATTGGTTTTCTTAATGAAAATGAAAAACTTATTGTGAGGCCTATTCTTTGTATCGGGGTTTCTGGTGCGATATACTATTTTCATTGGATTGACAAAACACTGTGGACAATTGGCTGAATGTCTTACGACTTTTGCAAGAGTAGGTTTGTCAAGATTTTGTGGTGACTATTGCTATGAAAACATTGGAAAAGGGTTTTTAGGCGATTTGGACGTTCATCAACAGTTGGAGTTTCCTATACTCAACAGACACAGAAGGATCTGAGTAAGTTTTAAAAACGTCTACTTTTATTTTTTTATGCTAATAATAATAGAAATAAAATTTATTTTTGTTTTTTGACAGGGAGTAACCCATCAATGGCCGAGAAACCCAACAGGCTTCTATTTCCTTTACCTCCTTTTAATATGAACTCTTTAATTTCTGCATATGAAGACGGATTGGAAATAGAAGATGGAGGTGCGCAATATCGTTTAGCTTGGCCACCGAATTTCTTAGTTACAATGGGAGAATTTCATTATTTTAATACCCAACGACCACTTCTTACTTATGACCGTAGTGCCTTCTTGGAAATGACGGATTTTTAGCGGCAATTGGGGAGGCACATCCTGCTCACAGGGCTCCAAATCCCGATTTTGATGTTTTCCTTTTTTATTGTTCTTCTGAAAAAATTGCTGCTTTGGAGACTGTTTCAGATGAATTATGCATAATTGCTGAATCTGTGACACAATTTGGTCTCATTGGACTTCGTAATTTCGCTCCACTTGCTGAAGCAGAATTAGATGAGGAAACGGAGAAAAGTTGGTATGGGGATGCTGTATGTTTTAATCAAGAACTCATTTCAATGCAATTTTTTATGGAAGGTCTTAGAAAATACGTAAACACACAATTTGGTAAAAAAATAAGAATCGATGCTTTCAGGGAATATAACTTATCCTTTTGTTCTTCTAGAGATTTGCATCATATTCATAGAAGGGGGATTTTAGAAAAAATTATGCATTCCGAGTATTTAGTGATTGGCACAGCTGCTAAAGGTCGAATAGAACCAAATTGCAGAACCGTGATAATGATTGGACGAAATTGTCATGTGTATATGTTTACTGGAAAAAAAGATTAACAAAGTGGCTACTTCTTTAAGAATCTTTGTGCGCAGAGGCTTCGAAAATTTTAATCTTAGAGAACACAACTCATCCAGTTGGCAGGATGATACTTTTTACTATCTGAGTGACACTGAGCTTGAAAATTTGGAAAGAATTCTGAACGGAGAAAGACCGTATATTCGAAACAAACCGAGACATTGCTATCTGCGAGCAGATAGGTAAGTATGTTTCTGATACCTACGAGTTTTTAAGAAAGGAAATAGTTCATTATAATATTTTTTCTTTTACGTAGGCTTTCCAAGAATCCCCACAAGATTGTCTATGCTATTGAAAAAACGGAATATGCTAATGTACCATCTTTTATATTACAACATCTGAAAGACTTCAAACGACCGAAAGGATTTGCTACATATAAGTACGTGATTCCTTTATGCCAAAGTAGGATAAAATATGGAATGCAAGGATCAGCTGCTGGCAGATTCAATATTAAAGGGTTAAGTGTATTATCTGACAGCATTATTTGGAATGCTCTAATTGATTTTGAATATGGAATGTATAGATATCCTACCAGTTATACACGTGTAGGTAAGTTGGTTAAAATACTGGATAACTTAACATTTTTGGAAAATTTTGAATCTCAATGGAAATGTATATCCAAGTTAGCAGTTATAGGTTTCCATTCGGGTGTAGCACTTTACAATTATCATGCAAAACATTCTCTTTCATATTGGTGTAGATATATTACTGAATACATTGGGCTGTTAATGTTTAAACTTGAAGGGAGAATGAATATGCTTCCCAGTGATTGTAAAAAAGATCTTGGTGGATCTGAAATGCAGGACATTTTTAAGATGGTTGTTGATGTACAGGATAGATGTCTTTTCATTAATAATCAAACGTTTTTTGAGAAGATGGAGTGTCGAATGTTAGAAATATGCACATTGTTATGTGGCTGTTCTTCTTGCTGTGAACTATTATTCTGTTACAAACAGATTGGAATATGTAAGAAGGATGTTTTTGTGAATGTTGAAATAAAATTATGTCCACAGTTGGGTAAAATTGGGGTTCCTATTTTGGGCCATTTAGCATATGACCATCATGAAAAACTTCTGAATTCTATTTCTGCTGATCTTGGTCTAAGTTTAATTGAAGGACAACTGGAAATATGTAATATGCCAATCTCTGTCAATTGTGAAGTTACTCCTGAAAAGGCATTAATTCTTAGCTTGTTAACAAATATCGTTTTTTTGATGTTTGTTGGGAATTCCTTATATAAAGAGTTGCTTAAAGAAGGAGAGATGTATCGGGAATATTATCGCGAGCAGCCCTCCTTACTAGTGCAATCTATGGAAAACGAAGTAAAACGGAGATCCAATGGCTGTCTGAAAAATCAGGATGGGATATACACGTTAATGAAAACAAAAAGATTGCTACGTGGATCTTGTAACAAGAACTTTATTGCAAAGTGTACTGAAGCTATAAAGATTGCATTCAACATTTCTTACTACAAGGATTTTGATGAAAATGCCTTTTTCAGTGAGCTTTTTTTGCATCATCTTCATATCAAGCGTTGTCATTCTTCTAATGCCTGCAATGTTGTTGCAGCTGAGAACCTTATTCCAGGATTCTTCGTCGTGGATTCCAAAGAAAAAAGTTTTTTGGAAGTTTTAACATCATATGCAACAGAACTTTCAGATGAAATTTTAACCAACGTGAAAGATGTCAATGGTACTATGGCTCTGTATTTTAGTGGCTTGAAGTATATTGGGTCCAGTAATAGAGCCGGTTTCCATACAAGTCCAGAACGTGATGTTAGATCTGTTGGTTATAACTTAGGTTCTGTGCAACCACTTTGAGATGATTTGTTTTATTTCACAGTTAAGGCATCTTCAAAATCTGATGTTAAAATGTATGATGATTCTGAAGATAGTTTTTGATTTCCAAATCTTCTGGTTTTCAAAAGTGTATTTAAATGTTTGCTTCTAATAAATGAGTGAATTATGGATTTCCTTGAGCATGATATCTTTAAAGGTCCAGTGCGTGATAAGGTCGTTTACACTATACCGAACCATCCGTATTTATCACTTACATTTAACAATTGTAGGGAATTAGATATTCAGATACATGATATCACTGATGACATGATTACAGATAGTGGCTGTTTGACAAGTGAAGATTTATTCTTTACGAGGGGTCTAATGTACCAATCCGATGCGTTACTTTGGGGTTGTCTGGCAGAAAAGAGTTTACATGACCATCAAAGACAAGTAAACAAATCTATCAGGAAGAAGGAATTTTTACAACTTTTGTCTGAATTGGAATTTAAGCAGGACATACCACCTTTCTATCAAGTTCTTACGCGCCTAACAGCTTTAGCTCATTTTACTATTGTTGAGTATGTCGTTGATGGTGCTAATCGGTCGTCACTCAGCATGCATCTAAATCGAATTTTTGAATTGCTAGATTTTTTTTTATGCAGTTAATTCTTCTTAGGACTCATGTGATCTCATACGACCTATTACACCTTTTCGAATTACTTCCAAACCCAAAAGATGCATTGGGAGATACGGCGGCACCGACTACTTCTTTGTTGAAGCAGTATCTAAAAGATGAACTTTATATTGCTTTCATTTGCAACTATCGCTATATAACGTATAATCTGTGTGAATGCGTTAAATGCCGAGGTTCACTATTTTCGTTTTTTTATCATAAGCGACTACAACAAAACCGGCGACTTAGCGATGCGGCATTACGTACCGAAGACAGAGGTATTGAAGATTTGCATTTAGAACAAAAAGAGTTTGAAAGGATTTGTGTTGAATTTGATCGTGACTTATGTTGCGCAATAATTCTAGAAGCATTGGAGTTGCAAAAAATGCCAATCAATAATCAGTCTGAGTTTGGAAAGGGAAGATTTGAAAGGAGTTTTTTGAAGCTATATTTTAATATTACTTTCTTGTTATTTTTAGCTCGCAGTGTTCATTTTAGGATACAGGAAGATTTGCTTTATATCAACAAATTTTTTGTCAAGGAACTCTCAACGTTAAGCAAAGTTTTGAAGGGTGTTCAACAAGTGAAAGACGTGAAAATCAAACTCAATGTAATTTTTAACCAGTTTGTAGCCAAGGAAGTATTTCGTGTGCCTGAGATATGTTATTCCTTATTGGAAGTAATAATGTTTCTTGTGGTTTCAGTTCCCAAAGCTAAACATAGAGTACGTGTGTTATTGGAACATTTGTGTTCAAAAAAAGTGTCTTTTAAGCAGTGGAACTCTTGTACCAGAATGGCTAAGGACTTGAGATATGATATTCTTGAAGGCTTTGTAGCACCTATAGATCTATTTTACCTCACCTATTCTCCAAGATTATTTAGGCATCTGGAGTGTAATTTGTATGCAACTCATTTTTGGCGTGGCATATATCCAAATGTTGTACTCATGTCAATTAGAAGCAATAGTTCATTTGAAGTCAGGGTTAGAGAACATAGATTTAGACAACGTTTTTTTGGCATTGAGATGACGAGCTATAAGAAATTCTGCTATTCATGGTGTTTTAATTAGAGATAGAAATCGAATCCCTCGCTTAAATGATACTCCCTCTAGAATGGAAATGCAAACAGAGCATGACTGATAACTTCGTGAAGAAAGCTATTGCCGGAAATGCTGCGATACTTGCGCTGATTTAAAAAGAGCACTGTTTTAATTGTGACTGTCATTCTGACCAAGCTCTTTGCTGTGACGTATTCTTGACCAGCGTTTTGAATTTCACAAACTGATTTTGAATTTATGCTCTATTGTTGATCTGCTACTTTTATTAATTGTAATCTTTTTTGGGGGGATCCCGTGGAGATAATAGTGATGAATAACTATAAACTTGGTAAGGAGGCACTTGTCGATTTGTTTCGGGTGTATACGTCGCATGGGCATGTTTGTAATTTCATCATGCGACATAAAGGTTCTCCTTTGGGGGTACTTGGCTTGCGGGTTTGGGCCAATTTGGGAAATGTTTTGTTATGGTCTTTTAAAGTAGAGTTTTACGGAAAAGATAAAAAATTGGGATTTGATCTTGTTGTCTGGAAGTGTATGGTTATGATATGTCCTTTTGATGAGAGTAGATTCGCTAAATTTTTAAAGGATGGTTTTGGGAATGAACGGCTTATCTAAAGGCGGAGTGTTTTATAAAAGGGTGTGATACTAATCCGTCAAATAGCATTATCAACACTCAAAATAAAGCTGCTGGAGAGGTGTGGTGAAAAGGGAACATCTTTACACTGTTGGTGGGAGTGTAGCTAGTGCGAAAACCTTGTGAAAAGCTTCAGTGTGGCGATTCCTAAGAGCGCTAAAATATCTTGTACCTTTCATCACCGTGAAGATTCGCTTTTTGTAGCCACTGATGCCGTGAAGAGGGCCCTGGAAGAAATATTTTTCAAGTTTTACCGTTTTATTTAAAAGCTAGAATCTCTCTGTATGTAGATCCCCCCAGCGGTGTGTTTTGATAATTCGGGATGTTAAGGCTTTTCGCCTCATTTCAGCCCGATATCGGTTGCAAGAATATTCAAGTGTATTCACATCATCAAAGGTATGGAGGGGGTTTTCCCCGGATGAAGGACTGGAACAAGATCGAGAATGATGTCCGAGAGGATTTTGGATGCTAGCCCGAGAAGCAGAAGTTCCCCTTGGGGATCTTCGTCCCTAAAACAAGTCTTTATGGTCATTTCTCAGGGCGGATGACGTAAGGAACTTTAAATATATCGTGGTGTTTTAAATTAATGGTTTCCCTATTGTGTTTAAAATGGGGTTTTGGTTGGTGTATTAAAGTTATCTTGTCATCTGAATGTACTGGAAGAAAACAATCTTTCATAGGTAAGCCTTTTGTATGTTGCGTATTGTACACCTAATCTTAATGTACCCCACAACGTAAAAAAAAATCTGATAAAAAAAATAAAGGTGTGATAAAATCGGGACTCAACCGTGAAGATGCATTGCCTGGAGAGCGATAAATAAAGTTAGTTGGCTTAGGGTACTATCTATTTTATCACCGGAAATTCGCTTTTTGTAGCACTGATGCGTGAAAGGGCTGGAAATGATTTTTTTCACAGTTGGACCGTTTATTTTAAGGCAGACGCTAGAATCTCTCTGTATGTAGATCCCACCTCAGCGGTGTAAGTTATTGATAATTCGCATGTTAAGGCTTTGCGCTTCATTTCAGCATTTCTTGTATATCGGTCTGCAGAATACTTCAAGTGTTATTCACTCATCAAAGGTACGGTGGAGGTGGGGTGTTGTGCCGATAGAGGAGTCTGGACACAAGATCGAGAATGATGTCCGAGAGATGTTCAGCTGATGCTAGCCGAGAAGCAGAAGTTGCGCTGTTGTGGATGCATTCGTCCCTCACAAGTCTTTATGGTTCATTTTCAGGCGGACGTACAGGAATATGATAGTGTGGTTTTTTTTGTAAATAGTTTTCCTACTTTGTGTTTAAGAGTGGGGTTTTTTTTTTTTTTTTTTTTTAATAATAAATGCATTTCTTTTTTTTCTTGGATTGTCTTATGATTGTTTGCTTTATGGCGGTGTTGGGAGGGGGTGTATAAAAAATATTATTAATCTCTTGCGTAGGTTTTTTTTTTAGTACTGGTTGGTTCATTTAATGATGTGTGTGGCATCTTTCATATGCTACCCTTTTTTTTTTACTTTTTTCTTTTGGCGTCAATGTGGTGACAGCCGTGTTCCTTTCAGTGATGTACCCGATGTCTTCCAACGTGACGGCGCCTCTGCAGCTGTGGTCTCCGGCGACTCATGTGTCTTCGTTGCCGTCGTTTCCATCGGCCCTTCCTTCGGCGGCGGTGTCGCCATCATCTCTATCACCGGCATCGTCGTCGCTCTTGACGTCGGTGATGTCACCTTTTGTCGCCGAGGAGAAGGACGAGTCCGCGGAAGCCGGTGCGTGCACGTCTCCGTCTTGGTCTGCTTGTTCTTTTGCCCCAGAGCTCAGTCGGCTGGAATTCGTGAGAGTCTTTCAGAATCGACCTTTTGATCTCCGCGCGGCGGCTGAGTATCTCAGCACAAGAAGGGGATACGTCCTTTCTCTCTCGTGGCCTTTGGGGGCAGGGCCCATCGTCGGCAGGTCGGATGTGCAGCAAGTGAAGTCGGTTTTTCTGCGGAGGCTGCACGATCGCTACGTCTGCTGCGCGGGAAGAGGACTCATCGCGGTCGGGGCTGCGGTCTCCGCTCCCGCCTGCTACGCCGCGGACCTGCTGCTGCTGGTGGGGGCGCATGGCGAGTTCTACGCTTATCCCGGCCTGTTTGATGGCGTGCTGTGCCGTGTGGCGGAGGATGCGCTCAGCTGGTGGCGCAAGGGGCTTCGGCACTCCGACCCTCTCTACGGGTTCTCGCTTGCCGGCCCGGGGCTGAGGGCTTCTTCACCGGGACAGACTCGCTCAAGGACGTCCTCGGGTTTGCTCGGTCCTATCGCAGCGCCATGCTGCCTCTCAGGTGGCCGCGTGGGGTCTTCTTCCGCTTCACTCTGCCAGATGGCGCGCCCGACTGCGACTGCTGCGCGCCTGCCGTGCTGCTGCCTGGCGGCGTGCGGGCGGTTTTCGTGGGCCATTTCTGCGGGACGGGGACCATCGGCTCGCTGGCCGCCTGGCGAGTGCTCGTGGATGCGCGCGGGGTGGTCTAAGCACTCTGCCTCATCACGGCCAGGTGCCTAAGGCTGGTCGGGGATTTCAAGGCTTTTCTCAGGCTCGGAACGTGCCCCTTGCGCCGGACCTTCAGGCCCGTGCCGCCTGAGCACTGTGCTCTGCAGCTGCCCATCACTTGCGTGCACGCTCCTGTCTTGCAGCTGCCGGACGCCTATGCCTTGGCCCCTTTCGAGGTGATGGAGCAGAACGCCGCTGCTGCCGCCGCCGCTGCCGCCACTAACGATACAACTCCTTTCTGCGCCAGGGACTAAGGAGCACGCGCGTAACCGTGGTAACTCGTGCCGGGCCCACTCCTGCCTCCGCTCGATGTCGGAAGAGGGGCGCTGCCGCAGCCAGAGATGGCAGCGGCATGCCCATGCTCGCTGGCGGGTCAGGCTGCGGAGCGCCCGGCCCCCGAAAACACGAGCGCCTTGCAATGCGCATGCGAGGAAGAAGCCGTAAACTTCCACTCCTGGATTTGTCGTGGCATAAAAATCTGTGTTAGACGTAGATGTGGATGTTTGAGAGAAGGGTGCTGGGCAGTTGTTGTTCTTGTAGGGCGCCCTCTAGGGGCTAAGTGCTATAATGACCCTAACCCTAGCCCTAGATCTAACCATAATCCTAACCCTAACCCTAGGCCTAACCCTCACCCTAACCCTAACCCTAACCCTAAACTTAACCCTAACCCTAACCCCAGGTCTAACCCGAGCCCTAACCCTAACTCTAGATCTAACCCTAAACATAGGTCTAACCCTAACCCTAACCCTAGGTCTCACCCTAACCCTAACCCTAGGTCTAACCCTAGCAATAGGTCTAACCCTAAACCTAGCCCTAACCCTAACCCTAACCCTAGGTCTAAACCTAACACTAACCCTAATGCTAGGTCTAACCCTAACCCTAACCCTAACCCGAACCCGAACCCGAACCCGAACCCTAACCCTAACCCTAACCCTAACCCTATCCCTAACCCTAGGTCTGAGGGAACCCTGGTCCTAGATAGAACCTTGGCTCCAAGTGTCACCCTTCATCCTAAGCCTAGCCCTAACTTTACTTTTTGTTTTTTTTCTTTACTCGTGCTCAAGGGAAGAGCAAGATCAAGCTGTAAACACTGGCAACAGTTAAAAAAAACCCAAGAATCCAGAAGAGAATGAAGTCGACCTCAGTCAGTAGCATACACTGACGCAGTCTGTGGACAAATGATGCATACAATAAAAACACAGAAGTCGCACATGTTTGTAGTAAGCTTTATTGAGGGAGTAAAAGAGGCAGACTTGAAAACTAGAGGCAGGATTAGGCGTTTTGTGACACAACGTGACCTTTTGGTGCACAAGATGTTTATTTTTCCCTTTGGCGCCGGTGAAACTTGGCATGAGTTATTAGCTGCCGCTCATTATGTGAACCAAAAGCTTACAGGGTTGTGCAAGGACACATTTAATAGCATTACCAGTTTGATATAGAAAAGTTGGCATCGTTTCCAGTTCAGCATGAGAGTGACCTGCCAAATGTTGGAGTGAGTAGATCAGGTTACGGACGTTAAGTTCTGTGTTTCTAGTAACTGTCCATTTGTCATAATCATTGACTGGCACATTTTGTAGTTGTCAATAAGCCGTGGAAAGAGGAAGTTGTAGGTTTTAAAAGGGGGAAGACGACCAATGTGATCGCGTAGGGACAAGAAACAATTTAATGGCGTTTTGCAGCCGTCTGTCAAAAGGGACTGCATAGACCACGAGAAGTGTCACAGATGCAGATGGACGTTGCGTTTATCGGTCTGTTTGGGGGTTTGTCGTAGACCATCGAGCGTAGCGATGACGTGCCAGGGTTCTAGATCGGGAGGGTCAGGGATCGCAAGGCACATGGAGATGGGTGGCTGTAGAGATGTCGATTGGGAGGGCGGGGAGGTGTCGGGGTTTTGAGGTGTTGCATGATTAGTCTCCTCCAAGAATTCAAAATCAGATACAGAAGGTTTGACACGGCTGGACATTTGCCGAAAGTCTGGAGATAGAGACTGTGCAATTTTGACAGAAGGGGGTTGTTCATCACGGTGAGAGGGGGACCTCTTGAGAGACTTTGTGGTACTTGCACAACCAACACAGTCGGAGTCAGAATCGGTTTCCATGTTGGAGTCGCCACATTTAGTGGTGACCGATAAGTCATTGTCATAAAGATCCGTGAGCGGTACGTATACATAACCTTCGTTTTGATATCCGTGGGGTCACTCAGGGACATGAATGCCTCAGTCTGTACATTTGCACCAGTGGTCGTGATCGCCCTCAGCTTGGGTCCGCCACAGAGCCTCTGCTTTCATGTCAAAGAAAGTCACTCCGTGGCCAGGAGGGGTAGAAGTCATAACCGTTTTGGGTATAGTTTTTGAATAGATAGAATGTAACACATCACAGAACAAAACAATAGTGAATTTATAGTTTGGTTTATTATTTTTTAATAATTGAAAACTTGAGATCTTTATTTTGTGTAACAGTCAAATCTGAGGAAAAAAAGTACTGTTTGTCAAGGTGGTCTTATACAGAATGACACCAAGAGCGTGAGAGAGTAGGTTTTTATGTTGACTATGGAGGTAAACGTGGTGGCACAGGCGGGGGGGGGTGATGTATTGGCTGGTATGTCTCTGTGGACCAGTGTGCAGTCTTACAGAAAAGAAGTGTTCAGCGACGCGATTTAATTTTTACCGATAGAAGCGACAAAAGAGGGGTGATTGTGGGGACACAGCGGCCACGTCTCACCTGTCCATAAACTGCCAGGGCAGGCATGTCCTCGATGACCATGAAGGCTCTGGCCTCCGATACGCCACAGCATCCTCAGGCTCGGGGCGAGCCGACAGAGAGCGCCGCATCCGGGAAAATAACCCAAGACCGTTCTGACGTCTGTCAGGAGGGCCCAGGCCAGATAAGAGCCGCCGGCATCGGGGGACGTGGGACCCAGAGGCATTGCCAACCATGACAAAATGGCAAACGCTAACCAACGGGCCACGGCGGCTTCCCCGCACCTGTGCATGAGAGTCTGCAGGCGCAGCCAGGAGTTGGGTAGGTTGTGGAGTAGATGTTGTCCGCTTTCGAGGGTCATCCTCCAGGTGGGTCTGGGTTCCCAGGGACTGTCTACTCCATAAGACAGGGCACAGGAGATGCCGCGATGGGCGGCGCCCAGAGAATCGATGGCGACCAGGCCCTTGGCGACAACGATGCTCTCCATCACGTCGAGTAGATGTCGCACGGCGGGGTGCGCTGTGCGCAGGTCAGGAAGTATGGGGTCTTGAGCAAAGATGTGCTGGTCGAACTGAAGTCCGTGACAACTGGATTCCCAGATGCTGCCGACAACGCGGTACACGCGTCCGTAGGCCAGCAGGTGGCTGTAGATGGCACCTTCGGAATCTATCAGGAGAACACGAAGATGGGTGATGGAATGCGGCGCATGGCTCCAGAGGATAAAACCCACCGGTTGGAGCATGTCACCGCGGCCACAACACACATACATCCGAGAATCCAATGCTGGGGAGGAGAGAGGATACCAGGTCATTATGAGGCGTGAGGACAAAAAAAAAAAAAAGACAACAGAAGACAGGAAAGAATTCGTGTCGAAATACAATACAGGCGTTGAAAAGTCGTGACTCAGATGCAGTGTGACGGGGAGTCATGAACTTGTTTTTTTTTAATTATACTTCATGAGACGCCCAGCCCACTGGTCTGGCGCCACAATAAGACAAGCTGCCAGAGTTTTCCTTCTGTACGTGTGGCGTGTGTGAGGGAAGGGTCTGAAAGCAGAGTGAGTTGGTTTGAAACGACAGAGAAAGGGGTTGAAGGATTTAAAAGTATGTTCGGGGGGAGGGAGGGGGAGGGTTACCACAGTCTCGCACACAGTGAGGTCGACGTTCCGTGTGGGGCCAACCCCAGTGAAAGCTCAGTGGTGCTTGGACGCACCGGTCATGGTAAGGATCCGGATGGTATTCGAGGCAACATTGGGGTGGCCACGGTAGGCACACGCGCCCACCGCGACGCCGCAGGGCGTAGTGGTAGACGGCGGAGGGGCGTCCTCGACACAATAACATCCACGCGTATGCGGTGAGGGCTCGGCATCAGGCGAGACCTCCTGTAGATCATGCATAGACGCCTTGGCCGCACAAGGGGGGCGGAGGAGGGGGGGTGTCATGGAGAGGAAATACATTGATCGCGGACATGTCTCTCTCTAGAGGCAATCTGGCATTTGTGGAGAAGAACTGCGACTAAAACAAAAGGCAAATGATTAAAAGGTGACAATGGCACGAACGCGATTTAAAGGATGACGGGATTCATATACAGACGAACATATAGCTGCGAGTTACCTGACTTGGGTGCACCTACCGATGAAACCAAAATGCCAGGGAGACACGGGGAGAGGCGCTCACGAATGAAGAGGACACACTGTCGGCAAATGACTAATTTTTATTGTCATGGGGGGGGGGGGGTTACAGGTCGAATGCAGACACATCCCCAGGGCCCGGGTGGAAGCAGATGGGAGGGGGTGGATGAGTGTGTTTGTGGAATCTCAGGGGGTGTTTGTGGAGGAATTCAGGTGGGAGGAGGAGGCTGCCTTGTTTCAGGAGATGAGCAAAGTCATCGGCCAATCGATAGAGGTGCCAGTTTTTGGCATCAAAGGAGAGCATGGGACCTGGGAACAGTGTGGCCAGCCAGACGTTGGCACGACAGCACAGGCGCCCAAAGATTACCATTGGACACACGTGGTGGGCGTGTCGCTGGATAGGGCTCGGGGCGAGGGTCATGTCGCCGTTGCCGGGACACTTCACGGGAGGTGTTGAGGGAGCGGGTGGAAGACGCAGTGTCTCACACAAAGCAGCGGTAGGGTTTCCGGCGTCTGTGCATGTGAGATTCATGTCGCATGCGTGCGATTTAGACACGTGTGATCTACAGGGGTCGGTGATCACTACGGTCGCATAGTGCACGCCGCAGGGATGCAGGAGACAGGTCTGTTGTCCGAGGAGACAGCTACATAGCTGTACGAAGTCGTGGCGGCAATGGATAGCGGCAACGGCTAACTGAGCGGGGAAGTCGTAGGCGGGAGATTCTGAGGACAGCCACAGTCGGAAATGTAGTCTGTTGAGAGAGGCATCGGCATTTGACAGGTGGAGGTCGGCGAGATTAGGAAGATATATGGCGTCAGCTCTGTCGCGCTTCTGGCGGCAGACGGCGGCGTAGATGGACACGGCGGCGGGTGTCTGTACGAATGGACATGGCGAGACATTTGACGGTGTACAGTGATGCGCGAAGGACGTGAGAAATAGAGCTTCGCAAGAAAACAAGCCGAGTCGCAAAAAGCCGGACACTGTGGGAGATACACGGTATAGTCGGTGTCGTGCGATGTTGTGGCAGAAGACGGCTCCACCGGAGGCTTGGAGGAGAATGACCCAGCGAGGACCTTGAGACAGCCATGAACGAGGCTGCACCGATTTTATGGGGGAGTTGTCGTGAGTTGAGGGGTGGTCATGGCGTGGGATGGCATTAAGATTGACAAAACCGAAGGGCCTGAGATGAACTACAAACAAAACAAAACCATATTAACAAGTAAAAGGATGAGGTGCGTGATGTATTGGGAGTTTATGATTTGCAGACGAATAGTAAAGAGTACTCGGATATACTTACAGTGGTGAAGCATAAAAGTTTGATATCGAAGACAGCCGAACAGGTTATGGCTGTGGGTGATAAGTGATAGGTGTGTATAGGGGTCACTAGATAGAGTGACAAAAAGTGAGGATGGCCAGGGAAGCGAAAGTTGAATGCCTTCGTGTTTTTTGAGATACTGGTTAATTGTATAAGGTTCGTGAATTCCAAAGAACCACCAATATTGACAGTAGAGGCGACGATGAGACGGTAAAGATTTATAATCCATTGTCGCGTGAGTGCTAAAAGAAAAAACAAAAACGTAAGTAAACTGTTGATCTAAAACTGGGAGAGATTTTTGTTGAGTGTGTGAATCATGTATACATGAGGGTAGTATTTAAATATGTAATGAAACTAAAGATTATTTTGGAAATAAAGATGTGTTTGAAGGTTTTATTTGTGTTGTTTAGAGATGAAAAAAATGCTAGAGGTAAGTTAGTTTTTTACATAAGTTATGGTTATATATGTGAGACTTTTTAAAAGTAGATAATTATAAATCATATGTTACAGTAACTTCGAGATGATAACTATCACCTTCAATATACACGTTGTTTAAATTTAAGATGTGATTATAAATGTAAAGTAGATTTTAACCCATGATATAAATGTACGTATCATGGCAGGTTAATGTTAGAGATATAACATAAACCTTATGTTTAACTGTAACTCTAATTGTAGTCTAATGTTAAACTAGGTCTAACTGTAACCGTAGGACTAATCCTAACCCAAACACTAAACCTAGGTTTAACACTAAGTTTAACTCTTACCCTAATTTTAAACCCCCAGCCCTAGACCCAGCCCTAGGTCTAACACTACGTCTAACCATAACACTAGCCCTAACACTAGGCTGAAACCTAATCATAGCCCTAACCCTAAACTAAGTTCTAGCCCTAAACCTAACCCTAGCACTAGCCCTAACCCTAACACTAGCCCTAACCATAACCCTAGCTCTAGCCCTAACCCTAACCTTAAACCTAGCCCTAACCCTAACCCTAGCCCTAACCCTAACCCTAGGTCTAACCCTAACCCTAACCATAGGTCTAACCCTAACCCTAACCCTAACCCTAACCCTAAACCTAACCCTAACCCTAACCAGCAACATTCTTCTCAGACCAAGAAAAAATAACACAGGAATTCATATGGAAACACAAATGACCAAGAATAACCAAACAATTTTCAATTAAAAAAACAAAGAAAGTGGTATCACATTACCAGACTTCAAACTTTACTATAAAGCTACAATCATCAAAACAGGTCGGTATTTGTATGGAAACAGGCATATAGACCAATGGAATAGAATTGAGATTCCAGAAGCAAAACCTCAATTTCTCAACTAACTTATCTTCGACAAAGCCTCCACCACCTACCACAGGGGAGAGGAGAACCTATTCAGTAAATGGTGCTGGGAAAACTGGCTGACCAGATGCAGAAGATTGAAACAGGACCCCTACCTGTCCCCATACCCAAAAGTTAACTCTAAATGGATCAGAGACCTAAATGTAAAACCTCAAACCATAAGAACCTTAGAAAATGAAGGACATACCCTCATGGAAATTGGAACTGGAATTTTTTTTTTTTTTTTTTGAGTTGGAGTCTCACTCTGTCACCCAGACTGGAGTGCAGTGGCCGCTCCCGGCCACCGCAGCCTCGACCTGCTGGGCTCCGGCGATCCTTCCGCCTCAGCCTTCTGAGTAGCCGGAATTACAGGTGCGCACTACCATGCCCGGCTGATTTTTTTATTTTATTGTAGAGGTGAGGTCTCAACGCCCAGGCGGGTCTCGAACCCGCGGGCTCAGGCAATCCACTCACCTCAGCCTCCCAAAGGTGCAGGATTACAGGCTAAGCCACCGAGCCTGGCTCAGAACTGGAATTCTTGAACAAAACCCGAAACCCACAGGCCAGAAGAGATAAGATACACAAGTGGGACCTCATTAAAATGACAAGCTTCTGCAAAGCCAAAGAAACCATCAAGAGAGCAGGGAGACAGCCTACAGACTGGGAAAAAGTATTTGTCAATTCCAGGTCTGACAAAGGCTTAACATCTTGGATTGACAAGGAACTCAAACCTGCTGAAAAGAAAAAAACAAACCACCCCATTATAAAATGGGCAAATGATATAAACAGATACCTCACAAAGGAAGACATCCAAGCAACCAACAGACACATGCTGAAATGTTCAACCTCAGTAATCATCAGGGAGATGCGAATCAAAGCCACACTGAGATACCACCTAACTACAGTCAGAATGGCCATTATCAATAACTGAAAAAACAACAGTTGCTGGAGAGGGTGTGGCAAAAAGAGAACACTTCTACACTGTTGGTGAGAGTATAAATGAGTGCAACCTCTGTGGAAAGCAGTGTGGAAATTCCTAAAAGCTCTAAGTATCAACCTTCCATATGACCCTGCAATCCTCCTACTGCGAATATACCCTGAAGAACTCAAATCACTCTAAAAAAAAGATACCTGCACACGTATGTTTATTGCAGCATTGTTCACAACAGCAAGAACCTGGAAGCAACCATGCTGTCCATCAAAAGAGGACTGGATTAAAAAAATGTGGTACATATACAAGATGGAATACTACGCAGATATAAAAAAGGACAAAATCATGAATTTCTCAGCAACCTGGATGGAACTAGAGTCTATAATACTGAGTGACCTCTCACAGAAACAAAGATCTGTGTATCACATGTTCTCACTCATATAGTGGACCTTGATCATCCAACGTAATACCATAAGAAAATGACTAACAGTGGTGGGAAACTTTGGGGGGAAGGGAGATGAGATTAATGGTAGTAAATGGTGTCAGCAAAATAATGGAATAGGAGTTTTTAACCCTCATGTCCCACACAGAAACACTGGTCTTAACAACCAGCAACAAACAAGAGTAACTTTATAGGAGATAAGGAATTAACCAAAACACCAGAGAATGGATGCAATGAAGAGGGTAAAAACAATTTAACTTTACCCATATTATATTTTCTCTAAGGTAGCACAGTTCATGCTAAAAGAGACTCCTTTGGCCTGTGATTTTTCCCAAGGGGAAAAGTGAGAGTGCAATCAGCACCCAGCTTCTTTAGTTGTATAAGACACTGCCAAAGAGACCCACTTATTTTTCACTTCATCCAGAATAGTGAGAAGATTGGTATGACTGGGAGCAGCTAGGAGCAGGGAAAAAGTGTGGAGGAACTATAGCAATCAGAGTGTGGAATTCAACAAAGGACATTGTTTCTACTAACTGCTTTACAGACCCTAACAGGAGGCCTGCCCAGAAACATTGTAGGATGCATCACCTGTGGACCTCTAACCTCTCCAACTAGCCCAACTAATCCATGCACACCCAGCATTCTGCATGCTCAGTCCCATAGTTAACACTCCCATACCCCCACAGATGGTGTAAACATGCTCTGTAAACCATGCATGAGCATACAAGACAGCTAGCTCAACTCTGTGGAATTCACCATCCAGTGAACCAAAATACACACTTTGGGAGTCTCAGAGAAGAGAGAGGGAAAAAAGAGCAGAAGGCTTATCTAAACAAATAATAGCTAACAAGTCTCCAAGTCTTGGGAGGGGTATGGAATTCCATCTTTTCCTTGGAAGAAGGCCCTTTGAACACTTCAGGGCACTGCCCTTGAGAAAATAAACAGGAGACTCTAAGCTCCTGGTCTGGTTTCATAGGATTCTGAGAAGACATATAAGTTTCCTTCAAAAAAGAAAACAAAGGAAGCGGAATGAGTACATTCATAGAAAAGGTCTGAGAGACTCCAAGAATTCCTAACTGGGCTGATTGGTAAAGATTTCTTTTTCCTGAAGTCAGTCAATACAGACTGGATAACACGACTCTTTCAAATGTGAAGATAACAATGCAAGACTGCAAGTAACATGAAAAATCTAGGAAACATGACACTACCAAAAGAACACAATAATTTTTCAGTAACTGATTTCAAAGAAATGAAGATTTACCCGACAAGGAATTCAAAGTAATATTTTTAAGAAAGCTCAGCAAGCCATGAGAGAACACAGGTCAACAAAATCAGGAAAACAATACATGAACAAAACTATAAGTCAAAAAAAAAAGACAGAAATCATTAAAAATAACCAAACAAAAATTCTGAAGCTGAAAAATACAATAAATGATATGGAAAAAATACAATACAGAGCTGCAGCAGCAACCTCAATGAAGCAAAAGAAAAAGGTATGAGATTGAAGACAGGTCATTTGAAATTATCCTGTCCATATAGAAAAAAAAAGAATTTGAAAAGTGAAGAGAGCCTAGAGGATTTATGGAGTACTATCAAAAAATTATGGAAGTCAAAGAAGAAGAAGAAAGAGAGAAAAGGAAAGTAAGCTTATTTAAAGAAATAATGACAGAAAACTCCCCAAATCTTGGGAAGAGTATAGATATCAAGGTTTATTAAGCTAAAAAATTCCATAAGAAGAAACCAAAGAAGATTACATTGATATTATTATTAAATTATTAAGTCAAAGAGATAACTTTGAAATCAATGAAAGACTCATCTTATACAAAAGAACTAGGCTATCAATAGGTCTTTCAGCAGAAAACTTGCAAGTCAGAAGAGAGTGGGATAATATATGTCTTCAGAGTGATTAAACAATAACAAAAACTAACAACCAAATTACTATACCCATTAAAGCTGTCCTTTAGAAATGAGAAATCAAAATTTTTCCAGACAAACAAAAGTTCAGTGAGTTTATCACCATTATACCTGCCTTACAAAAAATACTAAAAGAGTTCTTCGAGTTGAAATGAAAGGACACTAAATAAAAAATGAAAATATGAAAGTATAAAATGTATTGGTAAATTTAAGTCAAATTCAGAATATTTTGATATTGCAATGGTGTGTAAATCACTTTTAACTCTAGCATAAAAGATAAAGGATGAAAGTATCAAAATGACTACAGCTACAAAAATTTGTTAATGGAGTCACAGCGTAAAAAGACACTAATTGTGACATCAATAATATAAAATGTAAAATCTAAAAGCGTTGACCTTATAGAAGCTAAGGAGGTTGGTGTTTCCCAGGGGGCGTGGGGTGTGGGATATGGGTAGATGTTGGTTAAAAGGCACAAAATTCAGTTATGAAAGATAAATAAGTTATGGAGATCTAATGCACAGCGTTGTGACTATAGCTAAGAATACTGTGTTATATACTTGAAATTTGCTAAAAGAGTAGATCTTAAGTGTTCTCACTCCAATAATAATTATAATAATAATAATAATGATGATGATAATGACAACAACAATAGCTTTGGGAGGTGATGGAAAGGTTAATTAACTGGATTAGGGTAATCAATTCAAAATGTGTATGTATATCAATATATCACATTGTATACATTAAATATATTTAATTTTTATTTGTTAATTATACCTCAATAGATCTGGGAGAAATACAATGAAATAAGTATACTCAAAAGATTCAATCTGGTCATTGGGATTAGAAAATTGAAGTCCAGGTAGCAGATGATATTTAATGTCAGGTAGTATACCTGACATTAAAATTAAAATTTTAATCAATTACCCATTGACAGATTGTCTTTTTTGCTGGATTAGGGAAACAGAGAGCAGAATCTAGCCTCCAAAAGAGCTACAGAGTGAGTGGCAGTCTAATGGGTTGTGACCTACAATTGACTCTTTCCCTTGGGGATCAAAGATGGAGGTCTGAAATAGAAGCTGAAAGTAAATCCCTGCCATGTGAATGGCACTGTTTTGGGGGGGACAGAAGTGGGCTGTTTCTGGATAGTTAGTGAAGTTATTAGAACTCATACCAAGTACCACTAATGCAATGCAGCAAAACTAGTGCTTGACTCCAACAGACAGTGAAGGAAAGATACCCTTTATTGTCTTGCTCTAATCAGCATTGGTTCAACATCTGGGAAAAAAAATAAATCTGCAAGTACAGGACATCAGTGATTCTGGTTTCAAGTTTTAAGACAATAATGCTTGAACTTCCTTTGTTTGGAGTTCATGATAGCATTTCTAGTAGAGTACATTCAACTTGGTGAAGAATGACACCTAACCTGTGAAATCTTAGGCAAAATGCTAAACATGGTCCCTAAAGATCCTCATTCTTGTAAGTTCCTCTTCCTCTGAATATAGGCAGAGCCTGTGAAGGGACAGTTGGAGATATTAGAAGCATGAAAAGGAATTGAAATGCTGTTGCTGGCTTAAAGTTGGTGATGAGGCCATGTGAAAAGAACCATGGGCAACTTCTTCTTTTTCTTTTCCTTCTTAAATTTAATTGAATTTTATTTGAAAGAGATTGGGTACAATACAGGATTAGGTAGATAACTAGTCACTGTACGCGTGAAGTTAGGGCCTCCCTTTGGTCTCTGCTTTACCTGGTTTGAGATCAGGTATGCTTACTGATGTTATGAGTTTCCCTTTTCCTTCCCTGGCAGCATCCCACTACTGCCAAACATTTTCTTATAGTTTTATGAGAAATGTTCAGAGTCTGCTTATAAGTGAGAACATGTGGTACTCAGTTTTTCATTTCTGTGATGGATCACTGAGTATGACAAACTCTAAATCCATCCAAGTTGAGAGGATGCAGGGAAAAGGGAATGCTTCTACATTGTTGGTGGAAGTGTAAACTAGTACAACCTCTGTGGAAAACAGTGTGGCGATTTCCAAAAGATCTAAAAATAAACCTTCCATATGACCCAGCAATCTCCCTTCTGAGAATATACCCAGAGGAACTCTAATCATTCTACAACAAAGACAACTATATACATGTTTATTGCAGTATTATTCACAATAGCAAAAACATGGAATCAACCGTGCTGCCCATTGAAAGTGGACTGGATTTTTTTAAATGTGGTACATAATAAATAAATAAATAAATAAATAAATAAATGTGGTACATAAACATGATGGAATATTATGCAGCCATAAAGACAAATTTATGGACGTCACAGCAACTTGGGCAGCTTCCAAAAGACCAAAGTAGCAGCTGGTTGACAGCCAGTGAGGAAATGGGGACCTTAGGCTTACAACCACAAGGAATTGAATTCTGACAACAACTTGAATGTGCTTGAAAGTAGATTCTTCCTAAAATCTTCCAGATAAGAGCCATAGCCAACACCTTAATTTCTGCTTTTATCCTTGTGAGGCCCTAGTAGAAAATCCAGCCAAACATATGGTGACTTCTCCCGTACATAACTGCAAACTAATAATTGACTGTTTTAAGTTAAACGTGTGGTAATTTGTTACACAAGGGTATATAATACACATAATGATTACACATGGCACCTCTTGCCTTCCTGTACTCCCAGCTCTAACTTGACTTCAATAAAGTCATATAAAAGTTTCCAATTATTTAAGCCTAATGTAAATGTGTTTCAAATAGCATGCCCTGGTTTTCTTCACACCATTATGATGTTCTTACTGCTTTTTCATTTTAGGAGGATGTTCTTTGGGTAAAGCTGGGTTATGAAAATTAAAGGAATGTTAGGAGCCTGAATTATTGAGGGAGAGAAGATTAAATTAGAAACATTTTCTCCCTTTTTCCACACAAAATTGTGAGAAAGAAAATTGTGCTCTTGTTGTTCTACTACTTTCTGAAATATCGCTTTCTTTTCTATGATCATCTCCCTGCTCCAAACCAGTTATCCAGCCTGTATCCAATTTCCCTTAAGAGGTGCTTTCAAACGTGTTTCCATTTTAGTAGGAGTAACCTAAAGAATGAAAAACTTTAAGAGTCAAGTAAATTCATTCCTAAGGATGAAGTCTCAGGCTGATGAAGAAAGATTTGGAACAAAGAGAATTAGCCAACCTTCTTGGCATAGTGTGTACCAATATATTCCTCCTAAAAATACTTTTGTGACTACACCTATTCTATTGATCCCACAACCCTGACAAAGAGTTGTTTATCTGTAGGGAGAGTAGTCAAATCTTGAACTAGAAGTCAGAGAAGTGAAACAAAATTATTTGGGCCACAAAACAATGGCATCGATTTAAAAGTAGAGTGTAGGAACAATTTTAGTGCATTTCAGCATGGAATCAAATTAATTTAGCATCTGAATACTGTGTAGTGGATGCTTTAAACCACTTTTAAGGAGTGTGGGTTCACGCTCAAGCTCAACATCCTGGCAGGTCTCCTTCCATTTAGCAAATTATTCATCACACAAGGTGGAAAAAGCAGAGCAAATTAGCATGGGAAACACAGCCACCTGCTCGTGGGAAATCAGCAGCCCAAAAGAGTTTTACTTCAAAGAGACATTGGCTGAGTAGGTAAATTGACCTTTGCTTAGTGCTTTGATGACTACTAATTAAAGTTTTTCTTCTCTAAACTTAGTGAGAGTACTAAGAATTTTACTGCCAAGTTTTCTGAGACCTTTGGTCATTAAGCCTTCACTGGTAATCTGTTCCAGTCCTGAAACTTTACCCCCCTTACAAATAGATTTTGACACTAATGGTCAACATGCCTAGGTGAAGAATGGGCCATGTCCATTCTAATTGGAACAATTTCTCTAAAAATTGTATATCATTTGGACTTATTTCTCTAACAATGAAATACATTTTGTTGTTTTTTCCAAATGTTGCCAAATCTTCTAGTAATGCCTTTCAATCTGTGTAATTAAGAAAATTAAAAGTGATATCACTTATCTTTTTTATTTTAATCAATATTTTTTATGATGATGTTGTGGGGTACAGTTAAGAGTTAGGTACACAAATACATTTCATTCAGGCACCCTGTTGATAAGAGGTGTTTCCCCGTCCCCAGACAGATATTTGCTACTGTTAATCCCATCTCCCCCCCATAGATTCCCACTACTGTCAGTCATTTTCTTATAGTATTACATTGGATGTTCAAGGTCCATTATATGAGTGAGAACATGTGATACTCGGATCTTTGTTTCTGTGAGAGGTCACTCAGTATTATAGACTCTGGTTCCATCCTGGTTGCTGCAAAATTCATGATTTTGTTCTTTTTTATGGCTGCATAGTATTCCATCGTGTATATGTACTATTTTTTTTAGATACAATCCTCTTTTGATTGGCAGCATGGTTGTTTCCAGGTTCTTGCTATTGGGAACAATGCTGCGATAACCATACGTGTGCAGGAATCTTCTTATAGAGTGATTTGAGTTCTTCAGGATATATTCCCAGTAGGGGGATTGCGGGGTCATATGGGAGGTTGATATTTAGAGCTTTTAGGAATCGCCACACTGCTTTCCACAGAGTTGCACTAGTTTACACTCCCACCAACAGTGTAGAAGTGTTCCCTTTTCACCACACCCTCTCCAGCAGCTGTTGTTTTTTGAGTTGTTGATAATTGCCATTCTGACTGGAGTTAGGTGGTATCTCAGTGTGGTTTTGATTCGCATCTCCCTAATGATTACTGAGGTTGAACATTTCTTCATGTGTCTGTTGGCTGTTCGGATGTCTTCCTTTATGAAGTGTCTGTTCATTTCTTTTGGCCATTTTATAATGGGGTTGTTTGTTTTTTTCTTTTTAACACATTTGAGTTCCTTGTAGATCCAAGATGTTAAGCCTTTGTCAGACGAGGTGTTGGCAAATACTTTTCCCCAATCTGAAGGCTGTCTCCCTGCTCTCTTGATGGTTTCTTAGGCTTTGCAGAAGCTTGTCAGTTAAATAAGGTCCACTTGTCTATCTTCTCTCTTAGGATCTGTGGGTTTCGGGTTTTGTTCAGGAATTGGATGCCAGTTCCAATTTCCATGAGGGTATGTCCTTCATTTTCTTATGTTTTGAGGTTTTACATTTAGGTCTCTGATCCATTTGGAGTTAACCTTTGTGCATGGGGATAGACAGAGGTCCTGTTTCAATCTTCTGCATGTGGTCAGCCAGTTTTCCAAGCACCATTTACTGAATAGGTTCTCCTCTCCCCAGTGGTAGGTGGTGGAGGCTTTGTCGAAGATGAGTTGGTTGAGAAATTGAGGTTTTACTTTTGGAATCTCAATTCTATCTCATTGAACTATATGCCCGTTCCTATACCAATACCAAGTTGTTTTGATGATTGTAGCTTTATAGTAAAGTTTGAAGTCTGGTAAAGGTGATATCACCTGCTTTTTTTGTTTTGTTTTGTTTTTTGTTTTTTTGCTGAGGATTGTTCTGGCTATTCTTGGACGTTTGTGTTTCCATATGAATTCCTGCATTGTTTTTTCTAGGTCTGAGAAGAATGTTGCTGGTAATTTGATGGGTATTGCATTGAATTTGTAGATTGCCTTAGGTAAGATGGACATCTTCACAATGTTGATTCTTCCGATCCATGAGCATGGGATATTTTTCCACTTGTTTGTGTTATCTTTGATTTCTTTTTTTTAATTTTTTTATTTTTTATTTTTTAACATGCCATAATTTTATTTTATTTTATTATTTATTTTTTTTTTTTGTGAAGTTGTGGGGTACAGTTAAGGGTTAGGTATACAATTGTGTTTCATTCAGGCACCCTGTTGATATGGGATGTTTCCCCGTACCCAGACAGATATTTGCTACTGTTGATCCCATCTCCCTCCCCCCACCATAGTTTCCCAGTGTGGTCAGTCATTTTCGTATAATATTGCATTGGATGTTTAAGGTCCATTATATGAGTGAGAACATGTGATACTCGAATCTTTCTATCTGTGAGAGGTCACTCAGTATTATAGACTCTAGTTCCATCCAGGTTGCTGCGAAATTCATAATTTTGTTCTTTTTTATGGCTGCGTAGTATTCCATCGTGTATATGTACCACATTTTTTTAATCCAGTCCTCTTTTGACGGGCAGCATGGCTGTTTCCAGGTTCTTGCTATTGTGAACAATGCTGCGATAAACATGCGTGTGCAGGTATCTTTTTTATAGAGTGATTTGTGTTCTTCAGGATATATTCCCAGTAGGGGGGTTGCAGGGTCATATGGGAGGTTGGTATTTAGAGCTTTTAAGAATCGCCACACTGCTTTCCACAGAGGTGGCACTAGTTTGCACTCCCACCAACAGTGTAGAAGTGTTACCTTTTCACCACACCCTCTCCAGCAGCTGTTATTTTTTGAGTTGTTGATAATTCCCATTCTGACTGGGGTTAGGTGGTATCTCAGTGTGGTTTTGATTTGCATCTCCCTGATGATTAGTGAGGTTGAACATTTCTTCATGTGTTTGTTGGCTGCTCGGATGTTTTCCTTTGTGAAATGTCTGTTCATATCTTTTGCCCATTTTAAATGGGGTTGTTTGTTTTTTTCTTTTCTGCACACTTGAGTTCCTTGTAGATCCAGGATGTTAAGCCTTTGTCGGACCTGGAGTTGGCAAATACTTTTTCCAAGTTTGTAGGCTGTCTCCCTGCTCTCTTGATGGTTTCTTTGGCTTTACAGAAGCTTATCAGTTTAATAAGGTCTCACTTGTCTATTTTCTCTCTTATGAGCTGAGGGTTTTGGGTTTTGTTCAGGAATTGGATGCCAGTTCCGATTTCCATGAGGGTTTTTCCTTCATTTTCTAAGGTTCTTATGGTTTGAGACCTATGGTTTTAGGTCTCTGATCCATTTGGAATTAACCTTTGTGCATGGGGATAGATAGAGGTCCTGTTTCAATCTTCTGCATGTGGTCAGCCAGTTTTCCCAGCACCTTTTACTGAATAGGTTCTCCTCTCCCCAGTGGTAGGTGGTGGAGGCTCTGTCAAAGATGAGTTGGTTGAGAAATTGAGGTTTTCATTCTGGAATCTCAATTCTATTCCACTGAGCTATATGCCTGTTCCTATACCAATACCAAGCTGTTTTGATGATTGTAGCTTTATAGTAAAGTTTGAAGTCTGGTAGTGTGATACCACCTGCTTTGTTTTTTTTGCTGAGGATTGTTCTGGCCATTCTTGGATGTTTGTGTTTCCATATGAATTCCTGCATTGTTTTTTCTAGGTCTGAGAAGAATGTTGCTGGTAATTTGATGGGTATTGCATTGAATTTGTAGATTGCCTTAGGTAAGATGGACATCTTCACAATGTTGATTCTTCCGATCCATGAGCATGGGATATTTTTCCACTTGTTTGTGTCAACTTTGATTTCTTTGAGCAGTGTTTTGTAGTTTTCCTTGTAAAGGTCTTTCACATCTCTGGTTAGAAAGATGCCAAGGTATTTTATTTTTTTTGTGGCTATTGTGAATGGAATTGTGTTTTTTATTTGGGTTTCTGTTTGTTTATTATTGGTGTAGAGAAATGCGATTGTCTTTTGCACATTTATTTTGTATACTGAGACTTTGCCAAAGGTCTTTATTAGTGTAAGATTTTTGACAGATTCTCTTGGGTTTTCAAGGTATACAATCATGTCATCTGCAAAGAGAGATAACTTGACTTCCTCTTTTCCTATTTGGATACCCCTGATTGCCTTCTCTTCTCTGATTGCTCGAGCCAGGACTTCCAATACTATGTTGAACAGGAGGGGTGAGAGTGGGCATCCTTGTCTTGTTCCAGTTTTCAGGGGATATGGTTCTAATTTTTGTCCATTTAGGAGTATGCTTGCTGTGGGTTTCTCGTAGATGGCTTTTACTATTTTGAGGTATGTTCCCGTTATGCCTAGATGTTCAAGGGTTTTTATAAGAAGCGGTGCTGGATTTTATCAAAAGCTTTCTCTGCATCTAATGATATGATCATGTGGTTTTTGTTTTGACATCTGTTGATGTATTTAATAACATTATGGTTTTACGAATGTTGAAACCAGCCTTGCATCCAGGAATGAAGCCTACTTGGTCATGATGGATGATTTTTGAGATGTATTGCTGAATCTGGTTTGCTAGGATCTTGTTGAGAATTTTAGCATCTATGTCATCAAAGATATTGGCCTGTAGTTCTCTTTCTTTGCTGGATCTTTACCTGGCTTGGGTATCAATGTGATGTTGGCTTCGTAAAATGATTTGGGGAGCGTTCATCTTTTTCAATCGCCTGGAATACCTTCAGTAGGATTGGTATCAGCTCCTCCTTAAATGTTTGTAGAATTTCTGCTGGAAAGCCATCTGGTCAGGGCTTTTTTTTGTAGGAAGTTTTCTTATTCGAAGTCGATTTCCTTGATTGTTATTGGGTTTATTTTAGGTCTCAATTTCTTCTTGTTCCAACTTACATAGGTTGTGTGATGTCAGAAAGTCCTCCATTTCCTTAAGGTTTTCAAGTTTGTTTCCATACAAGTGTACGTAGTAGTCTCTAATGATCTTTTATATTTCTTCAGGGTCAGATGTGACTTCATCTTTTGTGTTTCTGATTGTGCTTATTTGGTTTTTTTCTCTTTTTTCTTGTTCAATCTAGCTAGGGGACCATCGATCTTGTTTATTCTTTCGAAGACCAGCTTTTTGTTTCATTGATTTTTTCTATTATTCTCTTTTTGTCTTCTGTGTCCTGGATTTGGGCTTTTATTTTGGTGATCTGGATTCTTCTGCTGAAATTAGGATTTTGTGGTCTTGCTTTTTCAGCTTCTTTAGGTGACTTGTTAGGTTGTTAATTTCTTTTGCTTCCATTTTCCTCATGTGTAGGGATATAAATTCCCCCTTATTACAGCTTTTAAGGCATCCCAGAGATGTCGTAAGATGTTTCTTCATTTTCATTTGTTTCCAGGTATCTTTTGATCTTGTTTTGATGTCATCATTGACAGGAGTTATTTAGCATCTTGCTGTTTAGAGTCCATGTCTTTGTGAGTTTTCGGGGGACTTTGTTGGTGTCAATGTTTAATTTTTATTCCACTGTGGTCGAGAAGGTGCATGGTAGAATTTCAGTCCTTTTAAATTTGCTTATTCTGATTTGTGTCCAATTATGTGGTCGATCTTAGAATATGTTCCATGTGGTGATGAGTAGAATGTGTATTCTGTGGTCTTTGGATGGAGTGTTCTATAGGTATCAATTAAGTCCATTTGGTCCAGAGTTTATTGAGGTTCCGGATCTCCTTGCTGATTTTTTGTCCTGATGATCTGTCTAAGGTTGTGTGTGGTGTATTAAAGTCCCCAGTTATTATGGTGTTAGAATCAATATCTTTTTTAGTTTTCCTAGAAGTTGCTTTATGAATGTTGGCGCACCTATGTTGGGTGCATATATGTTTAGGATAGATATTTCTTGTGATGGAGTGAACCTTTTATCATTATGTAGTGGCCCTCTGTATCTTTTTTAATTTTTGATTGCTTAATGGTATTTTGTCTGAAATTAGGATCGCGACTCCTCCTTTCTTTTGTTTTCCATTCGCCTGAAATTTGTTTCCCATCCTCTTACTTTGAGTCTGTGTATGTCCTTTCTAGTGAGATGGGTCTCTTGAAGGCAGTATATTGTTGCCTGGTGATATTTTATCCATTTTGTCATTCTATGTCTTTTCAGTGGTGCATTTATTTTTCATTCACATTCAGACTAATTATTGAAATGTGAGAGTTCATCCCTATCATGGAGTTCTATATTGAGTTGTTGTTCTTCCACTTTGTTTTTTCTTTTTCTTTTTTTGTCTTTCTTGGGTTTTGGGGTTGGTTTGTGTATATTTTTTCTTTTTCCTGTACTCTTGTGAAGAATGTGTTTTTTCCTTTTTTCTGTGTTTAGTACTTTCTTAAGTGTTTCATGTAGAGATGGTTTGGTGGCAGCATAAGTTCTTAGGTATTGGATATCTGGAAAGATTTAATTCTCCCTCACTGATGAAGCTTAGCTTGGCCGGGTAGGTTATTCTTGGTTGAAATTGTTTATCTTTTAGGACTTTGAAGATAGGGCTCCAAGCTCTCCTAGCCTGCAGGGTTTCTGCAGATAAATCTGCTGCTATTCTGATTGGTTCTTCCATGGTAGGTGATCTGGTCTTTTTCTCTTGCTGCCTTTAGGATTTTTTCTTTGTGCCTACTTTATTTAGGCAAATTATTATGTGTCTAAGAGTTGGTCTTCTCATTTGTTGTCTTTGTGGGGTTCTCTGAATCTCTTGTGTTTGGAATTTTTGCATCACTGATTAGATAAGGGAAGTTTTCTGAATGATCTCATGGAAAGTTTGTTCCAATGTGGTCTCTGTTTCTCTTTGTGC
>JAPVLO010003458.1:0-21943 GCA_027257055.1 Cephalopachus bancanus | reverse complement strand
ATGGAATCGAAGGGAAAGGAATCAAATGGATGTAGCGGAATGGAATGCAATGGAATGAAATTGAATGGAATGGAATGTCGCGAAATAAAATGTAAGAAATGTAATGAAATGTACCATAAAGAAATGGAAAGGAATGGAATGGAATGTAGCAGAATGGAATGAAATGAAATTTAGCAGAATGGAAAGAAATAGAATGGAATGGAATGTAGCTGAAAGGAATGAAATGGAATGGAATGGAAGGGAATTTAGCGGTATGGAAAGGAATAGAATGAAATGGAATGGAATGTCGCTAAATAAAATGTAATTTAATGTAATGAAATGTACCAGAAAGGAATGGAGAGGAATGAAATGGAATGTAGCGGAATGGAATGGAAATCAGCGGAATGGAAAGATATAGAATGGAATGGAATGTAGCAGAATGTAGCAGAATGGAATAGAGTGGAATGGAATGGAATGTAGCCGAATGGAATGGAACAGAATGTAGCAAAATGGAATGAAATGGAATGTGGTGGAAAGAAATTGAATGGAGTGCAATGGATTTGAATGGAATGAAGAAGAATGTAGCTGACTGGAATAGAATGTAATGGAATGGAATGTAGAGGAATTGAATGGAATGGAATTGAATGTAGCGGATGGTATGAAAGGGAAAGGAATGGAATGGAATGTAGTGGAATGGAATGGTATAGAATGGAATATAGCGGAATGGAAAAAATGGAATGGAATGGAATGTAGTGAAATGTACCAGAATGGAATGGAATGGAATGGAATGTAGTGGAATGGAATGGAATGCCATATAGCATAGTGAAATGGAAAGGAATGGAATGGAATGTAGCGGAATGGAATGGAATAGTATGGAATGGTCTGGAATGGAATGGAGTGGAATGTAGTGGAATGGAATTGAATGGAATATGGTAGAATGGAAAGAAACGGAATGGAATGGAATGGAATGGAGCCGAATGGAGCGAAATTGAGTGGAACAGAATGAAATGGAATGGAGCAGAATGTAGCGGAAAACAATAGAATGGAAAGGAATGGAATGGAGGGGATTGAGCAGGATGGAATGTACCAGAATGGAATCGAATTGAGCAGAATGGAGCAGAATGGAATACAGTAGATAGGAATGGAATGGAGCAGAATGTAGCGGAATGGAATGGAGAGGAATGGAATGGAATAGATTGTAGCGGAATGGGAAGGAATGGAATAGAATGGAATGTAGTGAAATGAAATGGAATGGAATGGAATGTTGTGGAATGGAATGGAAAGGAATGTAATAGAATGAAGTGGAATGGAATGAAATGGAATGGGATGGAATTTAGACAAATGGAATGGAATAGAATGGTATGGAATGGAATATAGTGGAATGGAAAGGAAAGAAAGGGAATGTAGTGAAATAGAATGGAATGGAATGGAATGGAAAGTAGCTGAATGGAATGCAATGGAATGGAATGGAATGGGATGGAATGTAGTGGAATCGAATGGAATAGAATGTTATCTAGCGGAATGCAATGGAATGGAATGGAATGTAGCGGAATGGAAAGGAATGGAATGGACGTAGTGGAATGGAATGGAATGGAATGGAGCAGATTGTAGTGGAGTGGAGTGGAAGGGAATGTAGTGTAATGGAATGGAATCTCGTGTAATGAAATGGAATGAAATGTACTGGAATGGCATGGTATGTAGCGGAATGGAATGGAATGGAATGAATGGAATGAAAGGAATGGAATGGAATGTAGCAAAATGGAATGGAATGGAAAGTAATGGAATGGAATGGAATGTAGCGGAATGGATTGGAATGGAATGGAATGTAGCCTAATGGAATAGAATGGAATGCAGTGGAATGAATGGAATGGAATTGAATGGAGTGTAGTGGAATGCAATGGAAAGGAATGGAGCGGAATCGAATGTAATGGTATGGAATGGAATAAGGGGCATGGAATGGAATGCAATTGAATGGAAGGAAGTGGAATGGAATGGAATTGAATGGAATGGAATGTAGAGAAATGGAATGGAATGGAATAAAATGTAGTGGAATGGAAAGGAATGGAATGGAATGCAGTGGAGTGCAATGGAACGGAATGGAATGGAATGGAGCGGAATTGAGTGGACTGGAATGGAACAGAATGGAATGGAATGCAGCAGAATGTACCGGAAAGGAAAGGAATGGAATGGAATGGAAAGGAATGAAGCCGAATATAGTGGAATGGAATGGAATGGAATTGAATGGATTGGAAGGGAGCTGAATGTTTTGGAACCGAATGAAACAGAATGGAATGGAATGGAATGGAATGGAGTTTAATGTACGGAATGGAATGTAGCGGAATGGAATGGAATGGAGTGTAATGTAGCATTATGGAATACATCGGAATGGACTGGAATGGAGCAGAATGTAGCAGAATGGAATGGAGCAGTATGGAGTGAAATAGTATGTATCGCAATGGAATGGAATGGAATGGAATGTAGCCGAATGGAATGGTATAGGATAGAATGCAGTGGAATGAAATGAAATGGAATGTAGCAGAATGGAATGCAATGTATTGGAATGTAAAGGAAATGGAATTGAATGTACCAGAATGGAATGGAATGGGATGGAATGTAACGGAATGGAATGGAACGGAATGGAATGGAACGGAATGGGATGGAATGTAGAGGAATGGAATGGAATGTAGAGGAATGGAATGTATTGGAATGGAATGTAGCGGAATGGAATGGAATGGAATGGAATAGTTTGGAATGGTATGTAGTGCAATGGAATGGAATGTAGTGGAAGGGAATGGAATGGAATGGAATGGAATGGAGGGAATCGAATGTAGTGGAATGTAATGTAATGGAATGGAATGGAATGTACCTGAATGAAAGGGAATGTACTGGAATGCAATGTAGCGGAATGGAATGGAATGGAATGGAGTGGAAAGTAGCGGAATAGAATTGAACGGCATGGAATGGAATGGAATGTAGCTGAAAGGAATGGAATGGAATCGAATGGCATGTAGCAGAATGGAATGCAATGGAATGGAATGGAATGGAATGGAATGTCGTGAAATGAAATGTCAAGTAATGTAATGAAATGTACCAGTAACAAATGGAAAGGAATGGAATGGAAGGTAGTAGAACGGAGTGGAATGGAATTTAGTGCAATGGAAAGAAATAGAATGGAATGGAATGTAGCTGAAAGGAATGGAATGGAATGGAAAGGAATGGAATGTTGCGTTATGGAAAGGAATAGAATGAAAGGGAATGGAATGGAATGGAATGTCGTGAAATAAAATGTAATGTAATGTAATGAAATGTACCAGAAAGGATTGGAGAGGAATGGAATGGAATGTAGCAGAATGGAAGGAATAGAATGGAATGGAATGTAGCAGAATGTAGCAGAATGGAATAGAGTGGATTGGAATGGAATGTAACCTAATGGAATGGAACAGAATGTAGCAAAATGGAATGTAGCGGAAAGAAATTAAATGGAGTGCAATGGATTTGAATGGAATGAAGAAGAATGTAGCTGAATGGAATAGAATGCAATGGAATGGAAAGTAGAGGAATTGAATGGAATGGAATGTAGAGGAATTGAACGGAATGGAATGGAATTGAATGTAGCGGAATGGGATGGAAGGGAAAGGAATGGAATGGAATGTAGTGGAATGGAATGGAATGGAATGCAGCAGAATGTAGTGGAATGGAAAGGAATCAAATGCAGAGGAATGGAATGGACTGAAATGGAGTGAAATGGAATGGAATGGAATGTAGCAGAATGGAATGGAATGTAGTGGAATGTAAAGGAATGGAATGTAGCAGAATTAAACGGAATGGAATGTAGCAGAGTGGATTGGAATGGAATGCAGTGGATAGTCCAGGAATGAAATGTATGGGAATGTAGCACAACGGAATGGAATCCAGCGAAGTGCAATGGAATGCAATGTAGTGGAATGGAATAGAATAGAATGGAATGGAATGAAATGGAATGGCATGGAATGTAGCGGTATGGAATGGAAAGCAATGGAATGGAATGGAATGGAATGTAGCTGATTGGTGTGTATTGGAATGGAATGGAATGTAGCGGAATACTATGGAATGAAATGGAATGGAATGGTTTGGAATGGAATGTAGCGAAATGGAATGGAATGGAATTGAATGGAGAGGAATGGAATGGAACGTCGTGGAATGGAATGGAATAGAATGGAATGGCATGCAATCGAATGTCGTGAAATTATATGGAATATAATGGAATGGAATGGACTTTATCAGAATGGAATGGAAGGGAATGGAATGGAATGTGGTGGAATGGAATGGAATGGAAGGGAATGTAGTGGAAAAGAATGGAAAGGCATGGAATGGAATGGAATGTAGCGTAATGGAATGGAATGGCATGTATCAGAATGAAATGACATGGAATGGAATGGAATGCAGCGTAATAGAATGGAATGGCATGTATCAGAATGGAATGGAATGGAATGGAGCGGGATGGAATGGAATGGAATGGAATGGAGCTGAATGAAGTGGAATGGAATGGAACTGAATGGAATGAAATGGAGTGGATGGAGCGGAATGAAATGTAGCAGAATGGAATGGAATGGACAAGAATGTAGCAGAATGGAATGCAGCGGTTTGAAATGGAATGGAGTGTAATGTAGAGGAATGGGATGGAGCAGAAAATGAATGGCATAGAATGTAGCGGAATGGAATGGAATGGAATGGAATGTAGTGGCATGGAATGGAATGGATTGGAATGAAATGTAGTGGAATGGAATGGAGTGGAATGAAACGGAATGGAATGTAGCGGAATGGAATGGAATGGAATGGAAAGTATCGGAATAGAATGGAATGGCATGGAATGGAATGGAATGTAGTGGAATGGAATGGAATGCAGCGGAATGTAAAGGAATGGAATGGAATGGAGCGGAATTGAATGGAATGGAATGGAATGGGAAGGGGGTGGAATGTAGCGGAATGGAATGCATTAGAATGGAAAGTAGCAGAGTGAAATGGAATGGACTGGAAAGTAACGGAATGAATTGTACTGAAATGAAATGGAATGTAGTGGTATGTAAACGAATGGAATAGAATGCAGCAGAATGGAATGGAAATTACCAGAATGGAAAGGAATGGAATAGAATGGAATGTAGCAGAATGGAATGGAATGGAATGGAAAGGAATGGAATGTGGCGGCATGGAATGGAATGGAATGAAATGGAAGGTAGAGGAATGGAATGGAATGCAGCAGAATGGAAACGAATGGAATGGAATGGAACGGAATGTAGAAGAATGGAATGGAATGGAATGTAGCAGAATGAAGTGGAATAAATTGAATGGAATGGAATCAAATGTATCGGATTGTATCGGAATAGAATGGAATGGAATGGAATGCAATGGAGTGGAATGTAGCAGAATGGTATGGAATGGAATGGAATGTAGTGGAGTGGAATGGAACGGAATGGAATGGAATGGAGCATAATGTGGTGGAATGGAATTGAATCGAACGGAATGGAATGGAATGGAGTGGAATGCAATGGAATGGAAAGGAAAGGAAAGGAGCTGAATGTTGTGGAAAGGAATGGAACGGAATAGAATGGAATGGAATGGAGCTGAAAGCAGCGGCATGGGATGTTGCGGAATGGAATGGAAAGGAGCATAATGTAGCATAATGAATTATATTGGAATGGAATGGATAGGAATGGTATGGAATGGAATGGAATGTAGCTGAATGGAATTGAATAGAATGGAATGTAGTGGAATGGAATGGAATGGAATGGAATGTAGTTAAATGTAATGTAGCAGAATGCAAAGGTATTGGAATGGAACGTAGCAGAATGGATTGGAATGGAAAGGAATCGGATGGAATTTAGAGGAATGGATTGGAATAGAATGGACTGTAGCGAAATGAAATGGAATGGAATGGAATGTAGTGGAATGTAAATGAATGGAATAGAATGTAGTGGAAAGGAATTGAATGGGATGGAAAGGAATGGGAAGGAAAGTAGCGGAATGGAATTGAATGGAATGGAGTGGACTGTACTGGAATGGAGTTGAAGGGAATGTAGCGTAATGGAATGGCATCCAGCGGAATGGAATGGAATGAAATGTAGTGGAATGGAATGGAATAGAATGGAATATAAAGAAATGGAATGGAATGTAGTGGAATGGGTTGGAAAGGAATGGAATGTGATGGAATGTTTTGGAATGGAATGTATTGAAAAGAAATGGAATGTAGCGGAATGGAATGGTTTGGAGTGGAATGTAGAGCAATGCAATGGAATGGAATGTATTGGAATGGAATGGAATGTAGCAGAATTCAATAGAATGGAATGGAATCGAATGAAATCGAATGTCGTGGAATGTAATGTAATGGAATGGAATGGAATGGAATGTACCTGAATGGAATGGAATGCAAGGTAGCAAAATGGAATGGAATGGAATGGAGTAGAAAATACCAGAATAGACTTGAATGCCATGGAATGGAATGGAATGTAGCTGAACGGAATGAAATGGAATGGAATGGAATGTTGTGGAATGGAATGGAATGGAATAGAATGAAATGGAATGGAATGTCGGGAAATAAACTGGAATGGAATGGAATGGAATGGAATATACCTGAAAGGTATGGAAAGGAAAGGAATGGAATGTAGCGGAATGGAATGAAATGGGATGGAATTTAGTGGAATGGAAAGAAATGAATTGGAATGGAATGTCGAGGAATGTAGCAGAATGGAATAGAATGGAATGGAATGTAGCAGAATGGAATGGAATGCAATGGAATGGGATGGAATGTAGCCGAATGAAATGGAATAGAATGGAATGGAATGGACTGTAGCGGAATGAAATGAAATGGAATGGAATAGAATGAAATGTAGCAGAATGGAATAGAATGGAATGTAATGGAATGGTTTGGTATGGAATGTAGCGGAATGGAACGGAATGGAATATTATCTAGCAGAGTGGTATGGAATGGAATGGAATGAGATGTATCGAAATGGAATGGAATAGAATGGAATGGAATCGAATGTCACGGAAAGGAATGGAATGGAATGGAATGTATCTGTATGGAATGGATTGGAATGGAATGGAATGCAGCAGAATGGAATGGATGGAATGCAATGTAGCAAATTAGGATGGAATGGAATGGAATGGAAAGAAGCAGAATGAAATTAAATGGAATGGAATGGAATGGAGCAGAAAGTAACGAAATGGAAAGGTATTGAAGGAAATGGAATGGAGCGGAATGGAGCGGAAACGAATATAGAGGAAAGCACGGGAATAAAATGCAGTGGAATGGAATGGAATAGAATGGAGCTGAATGGAATGGAAGGCAATGGTATGGAATGGGATGTAATGGAAAAAATGTAGTGGAATGGAAATGATAGAAAGCAATGTAGCAGAATGGAATGCAATGGAGTGGCATGCAAAGAATTGCAATGGAATGTAGCGGAATGGAATGGAATAGAATGGAATGGAATGTAGAGGAATCGAAAGGAATGAAATGGAATGGAATGTATCGGAATGGAATGGAATGGAAAGGAAATAAATGCAAAGGGAGGGAAGGTAGCAGAGTGGAATGTAATGGAATGTACCGGAGTGGAATGGAATGGAAAGGAACGGAATGTAGTGGAATGGAATGGAATGGAATGTAGTGGAATGGAATGGAAAGGAATGGAGTAGAATGTAGCGGAATGGAATGGAATGGAATGCAGCGAAATGGAATGCATTGGAATGGAAAAAATTTTAATGGAACGGAATGTATCGGAATGGAATGGAATGGAGCGGAATCTAATGGAATGGAATGTAGCAGAATTACGTGGAATGGAATGTAGCGGAGTGGAATGGAATGGAATGGATTGGAATGGAATGGAATTTAGCGGAATGGAAATGAATGTAATGGAATGAAATGTAGTGGAATGGAATGGAATGGAGTGGATTGCAATGGAGTGGAATGTAACAGAATGGAATGGAATGGAAAAAAATGGAGACGAATGTAGCAGAATGGAATGGAATGGAATATAAATGAATGGAGAGGATGGCAGCGAAATGGAATGGAATGGAATGGAATGTACTGGAATGGAATGGAACGGAATGTAGCAGAATGGAATGGAATGGAGAGGATTCCAATGGAATGGAATGTAGCAGAATTACGTGAAATGGAGTGTAGCAGACTGGAAAGGAATGGAATGGATTGGAATGGAATGGAATGTAGAGTAATGGAATTGAATGGAATGGAATGGAATGTAGTGGAATGGAATGGAATGGAATGGAGTGGAATACAATGGAGTGGAATGTAACAGAAGGAATGAAATGGAATAAATGGAGACGAACGTAGCAGAATGGAATGGAATGGATTGTAAATGAATGGAGCGGACTGCAGTGAAATGGAATTGAATGGAAGGAATGTAATGGAATGGAATGGAATGGAATGTAGCAGAAAGGAATGGAATGGAATTTAATGGAATGGAATGGAATGGAATGGAATGGAATCGAATGTTGCGGAATGAAATGGAAAGGAATGGAATGGAATGTACCAAAATGAAATGGAATGGAATGTAGCTGCTTGGAATGGAATGGAAGGGATGGAATGTAGAACAATGGAATGGAATGAGATGGAGTGGAATGGAGTGGAATGAAGCAGAATGGAATGAAACTTAATGAATTGGAAAGGAATGGAATGGAATGGAATGGAATGAAACGGAATGGAATGGAATGGAGAGGAATGGAGCAGGTTGGAATGGAATGGAATGGAAAGGAGCTGAATGAAGTGGAATGGAATGGAATGGAATGGAGTAGATGGAGTGGAATGACTGCAGCGGAATGGACAAGAATGTACCAGAATGGAATGCAGCGGTATGAAATGGAATGGAGCTTAATGTAGAGGAATGGTATGAAGTGGAAATGAATGACATAGAATGTAGCGGAATGGAATGGAATGGAATGGAATGTAGTGGCATGGAATGGAATGGATTGGAATGAAACGTAGTGGAATGGAATGGAGTGGAGTGAAATGCAATGGAATGTAGCGGAATGAAATGGAATTGAATGGAAAGTAGAGGAAAAGAATGGAATGGCATGGAATGGAATGGAATGTAGCGGAATGGAATGGAATGTAGTGGAATGCAAAGGAATGGAATGGAATGTAGCGGAATTGAATGGAATGGATTGTCATGGAATGGGATAGAATGTAGCAGAATGGAATGGATTAGAATGGAATGTAACAGAGTGAAATGGAATGGAATGGAAAGTAGTGGGATGAATTGCAATGAAATGAAATGGAATGTAGCAGAATGTAAACGAATGGAATAGAATGCAGCAGAATGGAATGGAATGTACCAGAATGGAAAGGAATGGAATAGAATGGAAAGTAGCATAATGGAATGGAATGGAAGGGAAAGGAATGGAATGTAGCGGCATGGAATGGAATGGAATATAGCTACATGGAATGGAATGGAATGGAATGTAGAGGAATGGAATGGAATATAGAGGAATGGAAATGATTGGAATGGAATGGAACGGAATGTAGCAGAATGGAATGGAATGGAATGTAGCAGAATGTAGCGAAATAAATGGAATGGAATGGAATCTAATGTATCGGATTGTATCAGAATAGAATGGAATGGAATGGAATGTAGCAGAATGATATGGAATGGAATGGAATGTGGTGGAGGGAAATGGAACGGAATGGAATGGAATGGAGCAGAATGTGGTGGAATGGAATGGAATCAAACGAAATGGAATGGAATGGATCAGAATGTAGCGGAATGGGATGCAATGGAAAGGAAAGGAAAGGAAGGGAGCTGAATGTTGTGGAACTGAATGGAACGGAATGGATTGGAATGGAATGGAGCTGAAAGTAGTGGAATGGAATGTAGTGGAATGGAATGGAATGGAGCGTAATGTAGCATAATGGAATATATCGGAATGGAATGGAATGGAGCAGAATGTAGCAGAATGGAATGGAGCGTATGCAGTGAATTAGTATGTAGCGCATTGGATTGGAATGGAATAGAATGTAATGGAATGGAATGTAGCCGAATGGAATTGAATAGAATGGAATGTAGTGGAATCGAATGTAATGGAATGGAATATAGTGGAATGGAATGTAGCGGAATGCAAAGGTATTGGAATGGAATGTAGCAGAATGTATTGGAATGGAAAGTAATGGGATGGAATTTAGAGGAATGGAATGCAATAGAACGGAATGTAGCGAAATGGAATGGAATGGAATGTAGTGGAAAGTAAAGGAATGGAATAGAATGTAGCGGAATGGCATTGAATGGGATGGAGCGGATGCAGGGGAATGGTCTGGAAGGGAATGTAGCATAATGGAATGGCATCAAACGGAATGGAATGGAATGGAGTGTAGTGGAATGGAATGGAATAGAATGGAATATAAAGAAATGGAATTGAATGTAGTGGAACGGGTTGGAAAGGAATGGATTCTGATCGAATGTTTTGAATTGAATGCATTGGATTGGAATGGAATGTAGCGGAATGGAATGGCATGGAATGGAATGGAATGGTTTGGAATGCAATGTAGTGCAATGCAATGAAATGGAATGTATTGGAGTGGAATGGAATGGAATGGAATGTATTGGAATGGAATGGAATTGAATGTAGCAAAATGCAATAGAATGGAATGGAATAGAATGAAATCTAATGTTGTGGAATGGAATGGAATGGAATGTACCTGAATGGAATGGAATGGAATGCAAGGTGGCGAAATGGAATGGAATGGAATGGAATGATGTGAAATGGAATGGAATGGAATGAAATGGAACGGAATGTCGGGAAATAAAATGTAATGGAATGGGTTGGAATGTACCAGAAACATATGGAAAGGAATGCAATGGAATGGAATGTAGAAGAATGTAGCAGAATGGAATAGAATGGAATGTAGTGGAATGAAATGGAATGCAATGGAATGGGATGGAATGTAGCAGAATGGAATGGAATAGAATGGAATGGAATGGAATGTAGCGGAATGGAATAGAATGGAATGGTTTGGTATGGAATGTAACAGAATGGAATGGAATGGAATGTTATCTAGCGGAATGGTATGGAATGGAATGGAATGAGATGTATCGGAATAGAATGTAATAGAATGTAATGGAATCGAATGTCACGGAATGGAATGGAATGGATCGAAATGGAATGTATCTGTGTGGAATGGATTGGAATGGAATGGAATGGAATAGAAAGGAATGGAATGAAATGGAATGTAGCAGATTAGAATGGAATGGAATGGAAAGAAGTGGAATGAAATTAAATGGAATGGAATGGAATGGAATGTAGCAGAATGGAATGGAAAGGAATGGCATGGAATGGAATGTAGCAAAATGGAATGGAACGGAATGGAATGTAGTGGAATGGAATGGAACGGAATGGAATGTAGTGGAATGGAATGGAATGGAATGGTATGTAGTGGAGTTGAACGGAATGGAATGGAATGGAATGGAGTGGAAAGTAGCGAAATGGAAACGAACTGAAGGAAAGGAATGGAGCAGAATGGAGCGGAAATGAATGGCGCCGACAGGACGGGAATACAATGCAGTGGAATGGAATGGCATGGAATGGAATGTAGCGCAATGCAATGGAAGGGAATGGATGGAATGGAATGGGAAAAAATAGAATGGAATGGAAAGCAATGGAATGCAATGTAGCAGAATGGAATGCAATGGAATTGCATGCAATGAAATGCGATGGAATGTAGTGGAATGCAATGGAATAGAATGGAAATGAATGGATTGTAGAGGAATGGAATGGAATGGCATGGTATGGAATGGAACGTAGTGGAATGGAATGGAACGTAGTGGAATGGAATGGAACGTAGTGGAATGGAAGGGAAAAGGAGCAGAATGTAGCAGAATCGAATGGAATGGAATGGACTGGAAGGTAGTGGAATGGAATGGAATGGAATCGAATGTAGTAGAATGGAATGGAATGGAATGAAGCAGAAGGTAGCGAAATGGAATAAAAGAATGGAATGGAATGGAGCAGAAAGTAGTGAAATGGAAAGGAAAGGAAGGAAATGGAATGGAGTGGAAAGCAATGGAGTGGAAGGGACGGGAATACAATGCAGTGAAATGGAATGGAATGGAATGTAACGAAATAGAAAGGAATGGAATGGAATGGAATGGAATGCTTTATAATGGAATGTAGCGGAATAGAATGGAATGAAATGGAATATAGTGGACTGGAGTGGAATGGAATGAAATATAGCTGAAAGGAGTGGAATGGAATCGAATATTGTGAAATAGAAAGGAATGGAATGGAATATACCAGAATGGAATGGAATGGAATGGAGTGTACCAGAAAGGAATGGAATGGAATGAAATGGAATGTAGTGGAATGGAATGGAATGGAATGCAGTGGAATGGAATGGAATGAAATGGAATGGAATGGAATGGAATGGAGAGGAATGGAGCGGAATGGAATGGGACAAATTGGAATGGAATTGAACAGAATATAGGAGAATGGAATAGAATGGAATGGAGCTGAATGTAGTGAAATGGAATGGAACAGAATGGAATGAATTTGAGCGGAATGCAGCAGAATGGAATGGAGCAGAAAGGAATGGATGGAGCACAATGTAGCGGAATGGAATGCAGAGGAATGTAATAAAATGGAGCATAATGTACCAGAACGCAACATAGCGAAATGGAATGGAATGGAGCAGAATGTAGCAAAAGGGAATGGAGAGGAATGGAGTGGAAAAGAATAAAGCAGAATGGAATGCAAAGGAATTGAATGGAATGCAGCGGAACGGAATGGAGTGGAATGGAATGTAGTTGAATGGAATGGAAGGGAATGTAGCAGAATGGAATGGAATGGAATGGAAAGGAAGGGGATAAAATGTAGCAGAATTGCATAGAATAGAATGGAATGGAATGGAATGTAGCAGAATGGAATGGAATGGAATGGAATGTAGTGGAATAAAAATGACTGGAATGTAGCGGATTGTAATATAATGGAATGGAATTGAATGTTGCACAATGGAATGAAAAGGAATGGAATGTAGTGGGAAAGAATGGTGCAGAATGTTGCGGAATACAATGGAATGGAATACAGCGGAAAGGAATGGAATGGAATGTAGTGGAATGGAATGGAATGGAGTGGAATGGCGAGGAATGGAATGTAGACGAATGAAATGGAATGGAATGTAGGGGAGTGGAATGGATTGCAATGAATTGGAATGGAATGGAATGTAGTGGAGTGGAATCCAATGGAATGGAATGGAACGGTATTGAGTGGAGTACAGTGGAATGGAATGGAATGGAATGGAGCAAATGGATTGGAATGGAATGGAATGAAATTGAATGTAGCAGAATGGAATAGAATGGAATGTACCAGAATGGAATGGAATGGAATGGATCAGATTGTAGCGGAATGGTTTGAAGGGAATGTAGCAGAATGGAATGGAATTTAGCAGAATGGAAGGGAATGGAATGTAGTGGAAGAGAATGGAATAGAATGGAATGCAGTGGAATGTAAAGGAATGAAAAGGAATGGAATGCAATGTAGTGAAGTGAAATGGAATGTAGTGGAATATAAAGGATTGGAATGGAATGTAGCGCAATGAAATGGAATGGAATTGAATGGGATGGAATGTAGCAGAATGGAATGGAATAGAATGGAATGTAGTGTAATGAAATGGAATGCAATGAAACGGAATGTAGCGGAATGTAAAGGAATGGAATGGAATGTAGCAGAATGGAATGGAATGGGATGGAATGGAATGGGATGGAATGTAGTAGAATGGAATGGAATGGAATGGAGCAGATTGTAGCGTAATGGATTGGTGAGGATTGTAGCATAATGGAATGGAATCCAACGTAATAGAATGAAATGGAATGTAGCGGAATTGAATGAAATACAATGGAATGCAATGGAAAGGAATGGAATGGAATGTAGTGGAATGGAATGGAAAGGAATGGAATGGGATGTATTTGAATGGAATGGAATGAAGGCGAATGGAATGTAATGGAATGGTTTGGAATCGAATGTAGAGGAATAGAATGGAATGGAAAGGAATGTAGCGGAATGGAATGGAATCAAATGTTGTGGAATGGAATGGAATGGAATGGAATGGAATGTCCCAGTACGGAATGGAATGGAATGGAATGGAGTGGAATGAAGCGGAATTCAATGGAATGGCATGGAATGTAGTGGAATGGAATTGAACAGAATGTAATAGAATGTTGCGTAATTGAATGGAAACTAATGGAATGGAATGGAAAGGAATGGAATGGAATGTCACAGAATATAGTGTAATGGAATGGAATGTACCAGATTGGAATGGAAAGTAATGGAATGGAATGGAAAGTAATGGAATGGAATGTCGCGGAATATAATGGATTGGAATGGAATGGAATGTACCAGATTGGAATGGAAAGGAATGGAATGGAACGTTACGGAATGGAGTGGAATGGAATGGAATGGTATGTAGCTGCATGCAATGGAATGAAATGGAATGGATTGTAGAACAAGGAATGGAATGGAATGGATTGGAGCATAATGTAGCAGAATGGAATGAAACGGAATTTAATATAATAGAATGGAACGGAATGGAATGGAATGGAAGGTAGAGGAAAGGAATGGAATGGAATGTAGCGGAATGGAATGGAATGCAATGGAAAGGCATGGAATCGAATCGAATGTTGCGGAATGGAATGGAACAGAATGGAATGGAATGGAATGTACCAGAGTGAATGGAATGGAATGCAATGGAATGTAGCGGAATGGAATAAATTAAATGGAGTTGAATGTAGCTGCATGGAATGGAATGGAATGTAGAGGAATGTAATGGATCGGAATAGAATGGATGGAGTGTAAATTAGTGGACGGAATGGAACTGAATTTAATGGAGTGGGGCAGAATGTATTGGAATGCAATGGAATGGACTGGAATGGAATATAGTGGATGTACTGGAATGGAATGTAGCAGAATGTAATGGAATGGAGCAGAATAGAATGTAGTGGAATGGAATGGAATGGAATGGGACGGAATGTAGCAGAATGGAATGGCATAGAATGGAATGTAGCGAAATGAAATGGAATGGAATAGAAAGGAATGCAGCGGAATGTAATATAATGAATTGAATGTAGAGCAATGGAATGGAATGGAATGGAATGGAATGTATTGGAATGGAACACTTGTAGTAGAATGGAGTGGCAAAGAATGTAGCAGAATGGAATGGAATCTCGTGGAATGGAATGAAATGGAATGTATTGGAGTGGAAGGGAATGGAATGGAATGAAATTGAAGGGTTTGCAGGGCAATGGAATGGAATGAAATGGAATGGAATGGAATGGAACGTAGAAGAAAGGACTGGAATGGAATGGAATGCAGCCTAATGGAATGGAATGGAATGTAGCAGAAAAAAATGGAATGGAATGGTATGGAATGTCACAGAATGGAATTTAATGGAATGGAATGGAATTTAGTGGTATGTAAAGAAATGGAATGGAATAGAATGTAGTGGAATGGAATGGAAAGGAATGGAATGGAATGTAGCAGAATGGAATGGAATGGAATGGTATGAAGCGGAATGGAAAATAATGGAATGGAATGGAATGTAGTGGAATGTAGCAGAATGGAATGGAATAGAATGGAATGGAATGTAGTGGAATAGAATGAAATGGAATGGAATGGAATGGAGTGGAATGGAAAGGAATTGAAGGGAATGTCGAGCAATATAATGGAAAGGAATGGAATGGAATCAAATGTACCAGAATGGAATGGAATGTAGCGGAATGAAATGCAATGGAATTGAATGGAATTTAGCAGAAGGAAAACAAATGTAATGGAATGCATTGTAGAGGAATGTAGCAGAATGGAATGGATTGGAATGGAATGGAATGTAGCAGAATGGAATGGAATGAATGGAATTGAATATAGTGGAATAGAATGGAATGGAATGGAATGGAATGTACTGGAATGCAATGGAATGGAATGGAATGTAGACAAATCTAATGGAATGGATTGTAGCGGAATGGAATGGAATGGACTGTAGAGAAAAGGAATGCAATGGAATGTAGCAGAATGGAAAGGAATGGAATGGAATGGAATGTAGCGGAATGGAATAGAAATGAATGGAATGGAATGGAATAAGAGGCATGCAAATTAATGGAATTGAATGCAATGGAGCGAAGTGGAATGGAATGGTTTGAAATGGAATATAATGGAATGGAATATAGCGACTTGGAATGCAATGGAATGAAATGGAATGGAATGTGGTGGAATGGAATGGTATGGAAAGGAATGGAAGGTAGCGGATTGGAATGGAATGGAATGGAATGGAATTGTATGTAGCTGCATGGAATGGAATGGAATGGAATGTAGAACAATAGAGTGGAATGGAATGGAATGGATTGGAGCGGAATGCAGAAGAATGGAATGAAACGGGAGTTAATGTAATAGAATGGAATGGAATGTAACAGAATGAAATGGAATGGAATGTAGTGGAAAGGAATGGAATGTAGTGTAGCAGAATGGAATGGAATGGAATGGAATCATATGTCGCGGAATGGAATGGAATGGAATCGTATGACGCGGAATGGAATGGAATATAATGGAATGGAATGAAATGGAAAGGAATGAAGCGGAATGGAATAAATGGAATGGAGTGGAATGTAGCAGCATGGAATGGAATGGGATTTAATGGAATGTGGCGGAATAGAATAGATTGGAATAGAATGGAATGGAGCGGAAATAAGTTGACGGAATGGAAGTGAATTGAATGGAATGGGGTGGAATGTATTGGGATAAAATGGAACGAAATGGAATGGAATGGAGTGGATGCAGCTGAATGGAATGTAGCAGAATGAAATGAAATGGAGCAGAATGGAGAAAATAGAATGTAGTGGAATGGAATGGAATGGAGCAGAATGTAGTGGAATGAAATGGAGCAGAATGGAATGAAATTGACTGAAGCAGAAAGGAATGTAGCAGAATGAAATGGAATGGAGCAGAATGGAACAAAATGGAATGTAGTGGAATGGAAAGGAATGGAGGAGAATGTAGCAGAATGGAATGGAGCAGAAAGGAATGGAATAGAATGTAGCAGAATGGAATGGAATGGAAAGGAATGGAATGTAGCAGAAATAAATGGAATGGAATGTAGTGGAGTGGAATGGAATGGAATGTAGCAGAATGGAATGGAATGTAGTGGAGTGCAATTGAACGGAATGGAATGGAATGGAGTGGAATTGAGTGGGCTGGAATGGAACAGAATGGAATAGAATGGAGCAGAATGTAACGGAATGGAATGGTGTGGAATGGGATAGAGCCGAATATACTGGAATGGAATGGAATGGAATGGAATGGAATGGAAGGGAGCTGAATGTTGTCGAACCGAATGGAACAGAATGGAATGGAATGGAATAGAGTTTAATGTAGGGAATGGAATGTTGCGGAATGGAATGGAATGGAAAGTAATGTAGCATTATGGAATACGTTGGAATGGACTGGAATAGAGCAGAATGTAGCAGAATGTAATGGAGCGGTATGGATTGAAATAGTTTGTATCACAATGGAATGGAATGGAATGGAATAGAATGGAATGTAGTGGAATGGAATGGAATGGAATGTAGCAGAATGGAATGCAATGTATTGGAATGTAAAGTAAATGGATTGGAATGTACCAGAATGGAATGGAATGGAATGGGATGGAATGGAATGGAATGGAATGGAATGGAATGTAGAGGAATGGAATGTATTGGAATGGAATGGAATGTAGTGGAATGTAATGGAATAGTTTTGAATAGGATGTAGTGCAGTGGAATGGAATGTAGTGGACGGGAATGGAATGGAATGAAAGGGAATCGATTGTAGTGGAATATAATGGAATGGAATGGAATAGAATATACCTGAATGAAATGGAATGTACTGGAATGCAATGTAACGAAATTGAATGGAATGGAATAGAGAGGAAAGTAGCGGAATAGAATTGAATGGCATGGAATGGAATGGAATGTAGCTGAAAGGAATGGAATGAAATGGAATCGAATGGAATGGAATCAAATGGAATGTAGCGGAATGGAATGCAATGGAATGAAATTGAATGGAATGGAATGTCGCGAAATAAAATGTAAAGAAATGTAATGAAATGTACCATAAAGAAATGGAAAGGAATGGAATGGAATGTAGCAGAATGGAATGAAATGAAATTTAGCAGAATGGAAAGAAATAGAATGGAATGGAATGTAGCTGAAAGGAATGAAATGGAATGGAATGGAAGGGAATTTAGCGGTATGGAAAGGAATAGAATGAAATGGAATGGAATGTCGCTAAATAAAATGTAATTTAATGTAATGAAATGTACCAGAAAGGAATGGAGAGGAATGAAATGGAATGTAGCGGAATGGAATGGAAATCAGCGGAATGGAAAGATATAGAATGGAATGGAATGTAGCAGAATGTAGCAGAATGGAATAGAGTGGAATGGAATGGAATGTAGCGGAATGGAATGGAATAGTATGGAATGGTCTGGAATGGAATGGAGTGGAATGTAGTGGAATGGAATTGAATGGAATATGGTAGAATGGAAAGAAACGGAATGGAATGGAATGGAATGGAGCCGAATGGAGCGAAATTGAGTGGAACAGAATGAAATGGAATGGAGCAGAATGTAGCGGAAAACAATAGAATGGAAAGGAATGGAATGGAGGGGATTGAGCAGGATGGAATGTACCAGAATGGAATCGAATTGAGCAGAATGGAGCAGAATGGAATACAGTAGATAGGAATGGAATGGAGCAGAATGTAGCGGAATGGAATGGAGAGGAATGGAATGGAATAGATTGTAGCGGAATGGGAAGGAATGGAATAGAATGGAATGTAGTGAAATGAAATGGAATGGAATGGAATGTTGTGGAATGGAATGGAAAGGAATGTAATAGAATGAAGTGGAATGGAATGAAATGGAATGGGATGGAATTTAGACAAATGGAATGGAATAGAATGGTATGGAATGGAATATAGTGGAATGGAAAGGAAAGAAAGGGAATGTAGTGAAATAGAATGGAATGGAATGGAATGGAAAGTAGCTGAATGGAATGCAATGGAATGGAATGGAATGGGATGGAATGTAGTGGAATCGAATGGAATAGAATGTTATCTAGCGGAATGCAATGGAATGGAATGGAATGTAGCGGAATGGAAAGGAATGGAATGGACGTAGTGGAATGGAATGGAATGGAATGGAGCAGATTGTAGTGGAGTGGAGTGGAAGGGAATGTAGTGTAATGGAATGGAATCTCGTGTAATGAAATGGAATGAAATGTACTGGAATGGCATGGTATGTAGCGGAATGGAATGGAATGGAATGAATGGAATGAAAGGAATGGAATGGAATGTAGCAAAATGGAATGGAATGGAAAGTAATGGAATGGAATGGAATGTAGCGGAATGGATTGGAATGGAATGGAATGTAGCCTAATGGAATAGAATGGAATGCAGTGGAATGAATGGAATGGAATTGAATGGAGTGTAGTGGAATGCAATGGAAAGGAATGGAGCGGAATCGAATGTAATGGTATGGAATGGAATAAGGGGCATGGAATGGAATGCAATTGAATGGAAGGAAGTGGAATGGAATGGAATTGAATGGAATGGAATGTAGAGAAATGGAATGGAATGGAATAAAATGTAGTGGAATGGAAAGGAATGGAATGGAATGCAGTGGAGTGCAATGGAACGGAATGGAATGGAATGGAGCGGAATTGAGTGGACTGGAATGGAACAGAATGGAATGGAATGCAGCAGAATGTACCGGAAAGGAAAGGAATGGAATGGAATGGAAAGGAATGAAGCCGAATATAGTGGAATGGAATGGAATGGAATTGAATGGATTGGAAGGGAGCTGAATGTTTTGGAACCGAATGAAACAGAATGGAATGGAATGGAATGGAATGGAGTTTAATGTACGGAATGGAATGTAGCGGAATGGAATGGAATGGAGTGTAATGTAGCATTATGGAATACATCGGAATGGACTGGAATGGAGCAGAATGTAGCAGAATGGAATGGAGCAGTATGGAGTGAAATAGTATGTATCGCAATGGAATGGAATGGAATGGAATGTAGCCGAATGGAATGGTATAGGATAGAATGCAGTGGAATGAAATGAAATGGAATGTAGCAGAATGGAATGCAATGTATTGGAATGTAAAGGAAATGGAATTGAATGTACCAGAATGGAATGGAATGGGATGGAATGTAACGGAATGGAATGGAACGGAATGGAATGGAACGGAATGGGATGGAATGTAGAGGAATGGAATGGAATGTAGAGGAATGGAATGTATTGGAATGGAATGTAGCGGAATGGAATGGAATGGAATGGAATAGTTTGGAATGGTATGTAGTGCAATGGAATGGAATGTAGTGGAAGGGAATGGAATGGAATGGAATGGAATGGAGGGAATCGAATGTAGTGGAATGTAATGTAATGGAATGGAATGGAATGTACCTGAATGAAAGGGAATGTACTGGAATGCAATGTAGCGGAATGGAATGGAATGGAATGGAGTGGAAAGTAGCGGAATAGAATTGAACGGCATGGAATGGAATGGAATGTAGCTGAAAGGAATGGAATGGAATCGAATGGCATGTAGCAGAATGGAATGCAATGGAATGGAATGGAATGGAATGGAATGTCGTGAAATGAAATGTCAAGTAATGTAATGAAATGTACCAGTAACAAATGGAAAGGAATGGAATGGAAGGTAGTAGAACGGAGTGGAATGGAATTTAGTGCAATGGAAAGAAATAGAATGGAATGGAATGTAGCTGAAAGGAATGGAATGGAATGGAAAGGAATGGAATGTTGCGTTATGGAAAGGAATAGAATGAAAGGGAATGGAATGGAATGGAATGTCGTGAAATAAAATGTAATGTAATGTAATGAAATGTACCAGAAAGGATTGGAGAGGAATGGAATGGAATGTAGCAGAATGGAAAGGAATAGAATGGAATGGAATGTAGCAGAATGTAGCAGAATGGAATAGAGTGGATTGGAATGGAATGTAACCTAATGGAATGGAACAGAATGTAGCAAAATGGAATGTAGCGGAAAGAAATTAAATGGAGTGCAATGGATTTGAATGGAATGAAGAAGAATGTAGCTGAATGGAATAGAATGCAATGGAATGGAAAGTAGAGGAATTGAATGGAATGGAATGTAGAGGAATTGAACGGAATGGAATGGAATTGAATGTAGCGGAATGGGATGGAAGGGAAAGGAATGGAATGGAATGTAGTGGAATGGAATGGAATGGAATGCAGCAGAATGTAGTGGAATGGAAAGGAATCAAATGCAGAGGAATGGAATGGACTGAAATGGAGTGAAATGGAATGGAATGGAATGTAGCAGAATGGAATGGAATGTAGTGGAATGTAAAGGAATGGAATGTAGCAGAATTAAACGGAATGGAATGTAGCAGAGTGGATTGGAATGGAATGCAGTGGATAGTCCAGGAATGAAATGTATGGGAATGTAGCACAACGGAATGGAATCCAGCGAAGTGCAATGGAATGCAATGTAGTGGAATGGAATAGAATAGAATGGAATGGAATGAAATGGAATGGCATGGAATGTAGCGGTATGGAATGGAAAGCAATGGAATGGAATGGAATGGAATGTAGCTGATTGGTGTGTATTGGAATGGAATGGAATGTAGCGGAATACTATGGAATGAAATGGAATGGAATGGTTTGGAATGGAATGTAGCGAAATGGAATGGAATGGAATTGAATGGAGAGGAATGGAATGGAACGTCGTGGAATGGAATGGAATAGAATGGAATGGCATGCAATCGAATGTCGTGAAATTATATGGAATATAATGGAATGGAATGGACTTTATCAGAATGGAATGGAAGGGAATGGAATGGAATGTGGTGGAATGGAATGGAATGGAAGGGAATGTAGTGGAAAAGAATGGAAAGGCATGGAATGGAATGGAATG
>JAPVLO010003457.1:0-21769 GCA_027257055.1 Cephalopachus bancanus | reverse complement strand
AAGAGGTGTTTTCCCAGTCCCAGATATGTAATACTATAAGAAAATGACTGATGGTACTGGGAAATTATGGGGAGGGGGATGGGATTAACAGTAGCTAATATCTATCAGAAATAAAATTTTAAAAGGGTGAAAATATAACAAAGAGATAGAAAAAACACACCAGAAAAAAAAGTTTCCAAGGAGCAGACTTAAGTTAGACAAGCAAGACAAGTATTAACTAGGACAAAGTAATCATTTTAAAAACGTGATGAAACAATCATCTCTGACAAGCATGAACACAGGGAAAGATATGAAACTTTAGAGAACAGAAGGAAAGAAAACAGGATGTGAATCATGACCCAGGAAAAATCAGAAAACATGAGGAAAGGAAGATATTAAGTCATCACAGAAAAGATGGTAAAATTGAATGGGAACAAGGTAGAATAAACCTGAATATGACCCTCAGTAAGGAACAGAGAAGGGAGAAATAAACAAATGGAAATAGAAATAAATAAAGTTTAAAGGAAATAGAAAATGATGACTTTGAAAAAAGTTGTACAAAATTTGAGTACTCCATCACTACATGGAACATACTCCAAGATTGGTCACATTCTTGGCCATAAAGCAAGGATTAACAAATTTCATAAGGTTGAAATCTTGCCATGCACATTCTCAGACCACAGTGGAATAAAAATGAATATCAACACCACCAACATTTCACCAAAGCCCACAAAGACATGGAAAGTAAATAGCATGATGCTGAACAACTATTGGGTCAACATTGAAATTAGAGCAGAAATTGAAAGATTTCTGTAAACAAATGCAAATGAAGAAACATCTTTTTTGTTTTTTTGGTTTTTTATTTATTTATTTATTTATTTATTTTATTGTGAAGTTGTGGGGTACAGTTAAAGGTTAGGTATACAATTGCGTTTCATTCAGGCACCCTGTTGATATGGGATATTTCCCCGTACCCAGACAGATATTTGCTACTGTTAATCCCATCTCCCTCCCCCCACCATAGTTTCCCAGTACGGTCAGTCATTTTCATATAGTATTGCATTGGATGGTTAAGGTTCATTATATGAGTGAGAACATGTGATACTCGGATCTTTGTTTCTGTGAGAGGTCACTCAGTATTATAGACTCTAGTTCCATCCAGGTTGCTGCAAAATTCATGATTTTGTTCTTTTTTATGGCTGCGTAGTATTCCATCATGTATATGTACCACATTTTTTTAATCCAGTCCTCTTTTGATGGGCAGCATGACTGTTTCCAGGTTCTTGCTATTGTGAACAATGCTGTGATAAACATGCGTGTGCAGGTATCTTTTTTATAGAGTGATTTGTGTTCTTCAGGATATATTCCCAGTAGGGGGATTGCAGGGTCATATGGGAGGTTGGTAATTAGAGCTTTTAAGAATCGCCACACTGCTTTCCACAGAGGTTGCACTAGTTTACACTCCCACCAACAGTGTAGAGGTGTTCCCTTATCACCACACCCTCTCCAGCAGCTGTTATTCTTTGAGTTGTTGATAATTGCCATTCTGACTGGGGTTAGGTGGTATCTCAGTGTGGTTTTGATTTGCATCTCCCTGATGATTAGTGAGGTTGAACATTTCTTCATGTGTTTGTTGGCTGCTCGGATGTTTTCCTTTGTGAAGTGTCTGTTCATATCTTTTGCCCATTTTATAATGGGGTTGTTTGTTTTTTTCTTTTCAGCACGCTTGAGTTCCTTATAGATCCAGGATGTTAAGCCTTTGTCGGACCTGGAGTTGGCAAATACTTTTTCCAAGTCTGTGGGCTGTCTCCCTGCTCTCTTGATGGTTTCTTTGGCTTTGCAGAAGCTTGTCAGTTTAATAAGGTCCCACTTGACTATTTTCTCTCTTATGAGCTGTGGGTTTTGGGTTTTGTTCAGGAATTGGTTGCCAGTTCCGATTTCCGTGAGGGTTTTTCCTTCATTTTCTAAGGTTCTTATGGTTTGAGGTTTTACATTTAGGTCTCTGATCCATTTGGAATTAACCTTTGTGCATGGGGATAGATAGGGGTCCTGTTTCAATCTTCTGCATGTGGTCAGCCAGTTTTCCCAGTACCATTTACTGAATAGGTTCTCCTCTCCCCAGTGGTAGGTGGTGGAGGCTTTGTCAAAGATGAGTTGGTTGAGAAATTGAGGTTTTGCTTCTGGAATCTCAATTCTATTCCATTGATCTATATGCCTGTTCCTATACCAATACCAAGCTGTTTTGATGATTGTAGTTTGATAGTAAAGTTTGAAGTCTGGTAGTGTGATACCACCTGCTTTGTTTTTTTTGCTGAGGATTGTTCTGGCTATTCTTGGAAGTATGTGTTTCCATATGAATTCCTGCAATGTTTTTTCTAGGTCTGAGAAGAATGTTGCTGGTAATTTGATGGGTATTGCATTGAATTTGTAGATTGCCTTAGGTAAGATGGGCATCTTCACAATGTTGATTCTTCCGATCCATGAGCATGGGATATTTTTCCACTTGTTTGTGTCAACTTTGATTTCTTTGAGCAGTGTTTTGTAGTTTTCCTTGTAAAGGTCTTTCATGTCTCTGGTTAGGAAGATGCCAAGGTATTTCATTTTTTTTGTGGCTATTGTGAATGGAATTGTGTTTTTTATTTGGGTTTCTGTTTGTTTATTATTGGTGTAGAGAAATGTGATTGTCTTTTGTACATTTATTTTGTATCCTGAGACTTTGCCAAAGGTCTTTATCAGTGTAAGGAGGTTTTTGACAGATTCTCTTGGGTTTTCAAGGTATACAATCATGTCGTCTGCAAAGAGAGATGACTTGACTTCCTCTTTTCCTATTTGGATACCCCTGATTGCCTTCTCTTCTCTGATTGCTCGAGCCAGGACTTCCAATACTATGTTGAACAAGAGGGGTGAGAGTGCGCATCCTTGTCTTGTTCCAGTTTTCAGGGGAAATGGTTCTAATTTTTGTCCATTTAGGAGTATGCTTGCTGTGGGTTTCTCATAGATGGCTTTTACTATTTTGAGGTATGTTCCCCGTATGCCTAGATGTTCAAGGGTTTTTATCAAGAAGGGGTGCTGGATTTTATCAAAAGCTTTTTCTGCATCTAATGATATAATCATGTGGTTTTTGTTTTGACATCTGTTGATGTATTTAATAACATTTATGGTTTTACGAATGTTGAACCATCCTTGCATCCCAGGAATGAAGCCTACTTGGTCATGATGGATGATTTTTGGGATGTATTGCTGAATCCGGTTTGCTAGTATCTTGTTGAGAATTTTAGCATCTATGTTCATCAAAGATATTGGCCTGCAGTTCTCTTTCTTTGCTGGATCTTTACCTGGCTTGGGTATCAATGTGATGTTGGCTTCGTAAAATGATTTGGGGAACATTCCATCTTTTTCAATCGCCTGGAATACCTTCAGTAGGATTGGTATCAGCTCCTCCTTAAATGTCTTGTAGAATTCTGCTGGAAAGCCATCTGGTCCAGGGCTTGTTTTTGTAGGAAGTTTTCTTATTACGTAGTCGATTTCCTTGATTGTTATTGGTTTATTTAGGGTCTCAATTTCTCCTTGTTCCAACTTAGGTAGGTTGTGTGATGTCAGAAAGTCCTCCATTTCCTTAAGGTTTTCAAGTTTGTTTCCATACAAGTGTATGTAGTAGTCTCTAATGATCTTTTATATTTCTTTCGGGTTAGATGTGACTTCATCTTTTGTGTTTCTGATTGTGCTTATTTGGTTTTTTTCTCATTTTTTCTTGGTCAGTCTAGCTAGGGGACCATCGATCTGGTTTATTCTTTCGAAGAACCACCTTTTTGTTTCATTGATTTTTTCAATTATCTTTTTGTCTTCTATGTCCTGGATTTGGGCTTTTATTTTGGTGATCTGGATTCTTCTGCTGAAATTAGGGTTTTTGTGGTCTTGCTTTTCCAGCTTCTTTAGGTGGCTTGTTAGGTTGTTAATTTCTGCTCCTTCCATTTTCCTCATGTGTGTTTGTAGGGATATAAATTCCCCTCTTATTACAGCTTTTAAGGCATCCCAGAGATTTTGATAAGATGTTTCTTCATTTTCATTTGTTTCCAGGTATCTTTTGATCTCTGTTTTGATGTCATCATTGACCCAGGAGTTATTTAGCATCATGCTGTTTAGTGTCCATGTCTTTGTGGGTTTTGGGGGGACTTTGTTGGTGTCAATGTTTATTTTTATTCCACTGTGGTCCGAGAAGGTGCATGGTAGAATTACAGTTCTTTTAAATTTGCTTATACTTGATTTGTGTCCAATTATGTGGTCGATCTTAGAATATGTTCCATGTGGTGATGAGTAGAATGTGTATTCTGTGGTCTTTCGATGGAGTGTTCTATAGGTATCAATTAAGTCCATTTGGTCCAGAGTCTCATTGAGTTTCCGGATCTCCTTGCTGATTTTTTGTCCTGATGATCTGTCTAGGGTTGTGAGTGGTGTATTAAAGTCCCCAGTTATTATGGTGTTAGAATCAATGTCTTTCTTTAGTTTTCCTAGAAGTTGCTTTATGAATGTTGGCGCACCTATGTTGGGTGCATGTATGTTTAGGATAGATACATCTTGTTGATGGAGTGAACCTTTTATCATTACGTAGTGGCCCTCTGTATCTTTTTTAATTTTTGATAGCTTAAATGGTATTTTGTCTGAAATTAGGATCGCAACTCCTCCTTTCTTTTGTGTTCCATTCGCCTGAAAATTTGTTTCCCATCCTCTTACTTTGAGTCTGTGTATGTCCTTTCTAGTGAGATGGGTCTCTTGAAGGCAGTATATTGTTGCCTGGTGATATTTTATCCATTTTGTCATTCTATGTCTTTTCAGTGGTGCGTTTAGTCCATTTACATTCAGACTAATTATTGAAACGTGAGAGTTCATCCCTATCCTGGAGTTCTTATTGAGTTGTTGTTATTCCACTTGGTTTTTTCTTTTTTGTCTTTCTTTTGGTTTTGGGGGTTGGTTCGTGTATATTTTATTCTTTTCCCTGTACTCTTGTGAAGAATGTTGTTCTTTTTTCCTTTTTTTCTGTGTTTAGTACTTTTTTAAGTGTTTTATGTAAAGATGGTTTGGTGGCAGCATAAGTTCTTAGGGATTGGATATCTGGGAAAGATTTTAATTCTCCCTCACTGATGAGGCTTAGCTTGGCCGGGTAGGTTACTCTTGGTTGAAATTGTTCATCTTTTAGGACTTTGAAGATAGGGCTCCAAGCTCTCCTAGCCTGCAAGGTTTCTGTAGATAAATCTGCTGCTATTCCGATTGGTCTTCCATGGTAGGTGATCTGGCCTTTTTCTCTTGCTGCCTTTAGGATTTTTTCTTTTGTGTCTACTTTATTTAGGCGAATTATTATGCGTCTAGGAGTTGGTCTTCTCATTTGTTGTCTTGTGGGGGTTCTCTGAATCTCTTGTGTTTAAATTTTTGCATCACTGATTAGATAAGGGAAATTTTCTTGAATGATCTCATGGAAAGTTTGTTCCAATGTGGTTTCTGTTTCTCTTTCTGCCTCAGGGAGTCCGATTATTCTTAGGTTAGGCCTCTTGAGGTAGTCACTCATCTCTTGAAGGTTTTGTTCTGTCATTTTGAGCTTATTTTCTGTGTTTTTAAGAGTTTGGGTTATTTCTATATTTTGGTCCTCAAGCTCTGAGATTCTTTCTTCTGCTTGGGTAATTCTGCTTTCCATGCTTATCAATTTGTTATTTATTTCATTCACAATATTCTTTATTACTGTTATCTCAGATATCAGCTCCTTCCTAGTTTCTTCTTGTGTCTCCTCAATTCTTTTTAATCTCTCCATTATTGTTTTGATATCTACATTTGCATTTTGAGACCCTTCATTCTGGGGACTTTTCATTGTTTGCATTCCAAAGTCAGTTTTCTCAATGTCTGCTCTCCCAGGCGTCTGGGAGAGACCCATACTCTTCTTTTGGTTTTTATTCATTTCTGTAGATTTTTCTCCCTCTCCCCCTTTCTCTCCCCCTCTTCAATTCTGTTTTTGAGGGACGGTGGGGTTGCTTTTATTTCTCTTCTGCAATGACCTGTTCTTCCTTATGAGGGTCTTCTGGCTTTGTTCACTTTTCCCTCTGCTTTACAGTCTGTCTATTCAGCAGTATGCAGCCTTGGTCCCTAGATTTAAAAAGGGGGCATATAAAAGAGGAAAATAACGGAGAAAGGGGGGGTCAATAGGGAGTTAGAAAGAGAGAAGTGCGAGAGGGAAAACAGATATACATACCAACTATCAGGTGAGAGAGAGTCACAGGGCCGGGAAGAAGTGAAGAAAGACAGGTAAGAAAGATTCCCTTAAGAATACTGATAGTTACACAGAGACAGGCCAATATAATCAAGAAACAGTTTAAGTCAGAAGGTAAACACCAAATGTAATCTAAACCAACAGTTTCAATGATAAAATCATAAGTCAAAATAAGCGATCAGACTAGAGTCACTTCTGTGATCTCAGATTCCAGCCTCTCCCTTTTGTTTTTCGTTGCAGCGTAGGGGTGGGGCTTTGTCTCCTGTTTCACGCTGTTGCCTTAGGAACTGAGGTAAAGTTTGTTGATAGGTGGGCGGGGCAATGGAAGTCTCTGCCTGGAGAATAGCAAGGTAGTTTACCCAGATCTGTTTTTCTCCACTTGTCTGGGTCCCCCGGTTTGGGGTCTCGCACTGAGTGCCTCAGTCAGAGTGGGCCCGGAGTTCCAGAGCTCCAAAGCTCCAAAGGGCAGGCAGTGGGCGACGAGAGTGGCTCTGGGCCCCTCACAGGGTACTCGGCCAGGAAAGGGACCAGAGTCTCTGAGGGGCAGGCACCCAGAGCCTCCCTGTGTGACTGGCGGTGCCGGGTGCCGGGTGTCGGACTGGAGACAATGGAGCCGGGGAGAGGGCCGGAGGGAGCAGGGACCCAAAACTCCCCCGCATGCTGCAATATCTGGCCTTAGGAAATGAGGTAAAGTTTGTTGATAGGTGGGCGGGGCAATGGAAGTCTCTGCCTGGAGAATGGCGAGGCAGTTTAAGCAGATCTGTTTTTCTCAGCTTGTCTGGGTCCTCCGGCTTGGGGTCTCATGCTGAGTGCCTCAGGCAGGGTGGACCCGGAGTTCCAGAGCTCCAAAGTTCCAAAGGGAAGGCGGTGAGCGGCGAGAGTGGCACTGGGCCCCCTACAGAGTACTGGAGCCAGGAAAGGGACCGAACGGAGTCTCTGAGGGGCGGGCGCCCAGAGCCTCCCTGTGTGACCAGCGGTGCCGGGTGTCGGGCTGGAGACAATGCAGCCGGGGAGGGATCTGGAGGGGGCTGGGACCGGAGACTTCCACACACGAGTAGAACAGCAGCAGTGGTGGGGGGGTGCGCAAAATCTGGCCTTGCGTGGGAAGTTCCCGGGCCTGGCACCAGCACAGTTGGTGGTGAGCTGGGGGATGGGGGAAGAGAAGTAATAGCCTTTTTGGGAACTCACGTTCAGAGAATCTCACCAGTTCACCTATGCCGTCGCCATCTTGCCAGCCTCTTCTGTTTGTTTTTTGAGTTGGAGTCTCACTCTGTCACCCAGACTGGAGTGCAGTGGCCGATCCCGGCCATCGCAGCCTCGACCTGGTGGGCTCTGGCGATCCTTCCACCTCAGCCTTCCAAGTAGGTGGAACTACAGGCAGGCACTACCATGCCCAGCTAATTTTTTTATTTATTGTAGAGGTGAGGTCTCGCCTGCCCAGGCAGGCCTCAAACCCACAGGCTCAGGCAATCCAGTCACCTCAGCCTCCCAAAAGCGCTGGATTACAGACTGAGCCACTGAGCCCAGCTAAGAAACATCTTACCAAAACCTCTGGGATGCCCTGAAAACAGTTCTCAGAGAGGAATTTCTATCTCTACAAGCACACATCAAGAAAACGGAAAGATCAGAAGTTGAGAGCCTAACAAATCACCTAAGGGAGCTGGAAAGATGTTGGGAGCCAACATTTATAGCTACATGGCTGAGGCCTGTAAAGGCCCATCTGGAAGATCGCCTCTGACATAGGATATCAGTTATACCTATAATATTGGCGTGTGATTAGTGACCAGTGTGCATACGTGGCAGTAAAGCCTGATGGAAAGCTGCTCAGCAGAATTATCTTATATGATTCTAAGTTGTATTTCTTTCTAGATACTTTTCAAACTTCTATTTTCTTGGTAGACTGGTGAGTCAACTCTTAAGCAGTTTCCCCTAGAGCTAAGATTAGAGACTAAATTACCATCATAGTCTTATTGCCCTGCTCCTGGCCAGGCAGAAAGGATTGCTTTTGTCTCGTTACAGGCCATGCATTTCCTTGCCTTTGTGCTGTTAAATACTGAAACTGTTTGCAGCCCAAAGCCATTAACAAGGCGACTATGCCTTTGTTTCATACCGAAACTCTGTCTGCCTCTGTTTACCTCAGCCCGAGGCCATGTGGCCATGCATTTCCTTATTCAAGAGTGTGACAGCCACTATCTGATTTCTAGAGTAGACTTGTTAGGATAAAATACATATTTATACACTTATAGTTACATTTTAGAGTATACGATTTATAAAAGAATTAATGATAAGGTATTGGCTTAATAGGATATAGCATAGTATTAAAGGTCAATCATTACAAAAATTAAAGTTTAGACATAAGAAATTCATTTAAGTCATGGTAAGGTTTTATAATTTAAGAATAAGTTTTAATTGTTATAGAATTACAGGACACTATGTTGAACCATAATAGATTGGTAGAATAACTGAGTCATTTAAGTGAACTTATAGATTATAGTATAGTGTTAAGTTGATAATATTAATCGTTAAAAATATTAGGAGTCAGTAAACTTGGATTTAACTTAAAAAGGTTTTTGTATTAATCAGGGTCTGGAACAAAAGGTATAGTGTGAATGATTTATTGAACATTATGAAAAACACTTTGAACAATCTGTATTAAAATTGTATACCTGTAAATTCAATGTAAGTTTTGTGAAACACATCATGCATCATGGAATTGTAATTGTTTGCTTGGAACTTGCAAGTCTTGTGATGCGTAATTTGCATAAAGTTTGTACGCCCCCAAAGTGATTGACACACTAATGGAGGGTATGGAAAAAGGTATATAAGTTGGAAGGAGTTCAAATAAAATTTGGCTTCAGTCCTGATCAGACTGTTCCCAGAAGAATGGCCTCAGAGTCGTTTCTTCTCTCCGTCTTGATCCACCATTGCGGTCCTAACCCACCCTTGTAAGTCGGGGTTGGCGAAGTCCCTGACAGAAAGAGAAGACCACCAAAGCCCCAACTTTAGCAGAAGAATCCAAATCACAAAAATAAAAGCCCAAATACAGGACATAGAAGACAAAAATATCATAGAAAGCCTTAACATAACGAAAAGCTGACTCTTTGAAAGAATTAACAAGATTGATGGAACCAAGCAAGAATGTTTAAGAAAAAGAGAGAAAAAGCCCAAATAAGCACAATCAGAAATACAAAAGATCAAATCACAAGTGACCCCGAAGAAATACAAAAGATTATCAGAGATTACTATGCACATCTATATGGAAACAAACTTAAAAACCTAAATGAAATGGAGGACATCACACAACCTCCCCAGGTTGAAACAAGAAGACATTGAGATACTAAATAGACCAATAACAACCCAGGAATTTGACTCTGTCATAAGAAAACTACCTACCAAAAAAAGCCCAGGACCGGATGGCTTTCCAGCAGATTTTCTACAAAACGTACAAGGAGCAGCTGATACCAATCCTAATGAAAGTATTCCAGGGAATTGAGAAAGATGGTATTCCCCACAAATCATTTTATGACTCTAACATCACTCTGATACCCAAATTGGATAAATATTCAGCAAAAAAATATAGCTACAGCCCCATATTCTTTATAAACACAGACACAAAAGTCCTTGACAAGATTCTAGCAAATTGAATGCAAAAACAGATCTCAAAAATCATCCTCCATGACCAAGCAGGCTTCATCTTCAGGATGCAGGGCTGGTTCAATGTTCTCAAGACCATAAATGTAATTAAATGCATCGACAGATGCAAAAACAAGAACCACATGATTATCTCATTAGATGCAGAAGAAGTTTTTGATAAAATACAGCGTCCTTTTTTGATAAAAACCCTAAAACACTTAGTTGTAGAAGAAACATACCTCAAAATCGTAAGTGTCCTCTACAATAAACCCACAGCTAGCATATTGCTAAATGGACAGAAGCTGGAAACATTTCCCCTGAAAACTGGAACAAGACAAGGCTGCCCACTCTCACCCCTTTTGTTCAATATTGTGTTGGAAGTTCTAGCTCAGGCAATTTGACAAGAGGAATCCAGTAGGAAAAGAGGAAGTCAAGTTATCCCTCTTTGATGATGATATGATTCTACACCTTGAAAATTCAAGAGAATCTGTCAAAAACCTGCTTTTACTGATAAAGGACTTTGTCAAAGTCCCAGGGTACAAAATAAACATGCAAAAGACAGTTGCGTTACCATACACCAAAACAAGCAGGCAGAGACCCAAATAAACACTCAATTCCATTCACAATAGATATAAAAAAAGAAATACCTAGGTATATTCCTAACCAGAAAAGTGAAAGACTTTTACAGTGAGAACTACAAAACACCGATCAAAGAAATCTAAAAAGACACAATCAAATGGAAAAACATTCCATGTTCATGGATAGGAAGAATCAACATTGTTAAAGTGTCCATCCTCCCAAAGGCAATCTACAGATTCAATGCAATACCCATTAAGTTACCAACATAATTTTTCTCATACCTGGGAATGACAATACAGAAATTCATATAGAAGCATAAACAACCACAAATAGCCAAAATAATTCTTAGCAAAAGAAACAAAGCAGGAGATATCACACTTCCAGACTTCAAACTTTACTCTAAGTCTACAGTAATCCAAGCAGCCTGGTATTGGTACAAGAACAGGAACACAGACCTATGGAACAGGATAGAGATTCTGGAAGTGAAAACCTCAATTGCTAAACCAGCTCTTCTTTAAGAAAGCCTCCAACAGCAACCACTGGGGAGAGGAGAACCTATTCAGTAAATGCTACTGGGAAAACTGGCTGACCACATGCAGAAGACTGAAACAGAACCCCTACCTATCACCATACACAAAAATTAACTCTAAATGGATCAAAGACCTAAACGTAAAACCTCAAACTACAAGAATCTTAGAAATGCAGGAGACACCCTTATGGAAATTGGAACTAGCAACCAATTCCAATTCAGAACCCTAAAGGCCAATACCTTAAGAAATAAAGTAGACAAGTGGTACTTCATCAAACTAACGAGCTTCTGCAGAGCAAAAGAAACCATCAAGAGAGCAGGGAGACAGCCCATAGATAAGGAAAAAATATTTGCCAATTGTATATCTGACAAAGGCCTAACATCTAGGTTCTACAAGGAACTCAAACATGCTGAAAGGAAAAAAAACAAACAGCCCCTTTAAAAACTGGGTAAAAGACATGAATAGACACTTCTCAAAAGAAGATATATGGGCAGTCAACAGAAACTTGGAAGTGCTCATCCTCACTCATCATCAGAGAAATGCAGATCAAAACCACGTTGGTATACCACCTAACACCTGTAAAAATGGCCATCATATTAAAACAAAAAACAACAGATGCTGGCGAGGATGTGGAGAAAAAGGAACGCTTCTACACTGCTGGTGGGAATGCAGACTAGCACAACCTCTTTGGAAGACAATGTAACCTCAATTTTCTAAAAACTTTCTTGCATAGTTCTATGTAAATAAATGGAAACATATTCAGAAAGACATAAATAAGTAGTTTTATGAAGAACATTTATAAATCAGAATATCTAATATTATAAATTATCACTTCTTACCAGCATTAACTCTCAATGCAATTTCCAAAAAAATCTAAACATTTTTGTAATGTTGTGTGTCTTTTCCAGCTTCCTTAGTGATTTTTTAGGCTGTTAACTTGTGAACTTTTCATTTTCTTCATTTGTTTCATGGAGATATGAATTCCCCTTGTTGTCCTGATATCACGGAATTCCAGAACATCTTTTAAGATGCTTCTTCATTTTCATTTGTTTCCAAGATCTTTTAATTTCTGTTTTGATTTCCGTGTTGACCCAGAAGTTGTTCAGCCTCACGCTGTTCACTGTCCATGTGTTTGTGGGTTTTGGGAGAACTCTATTGGTGTTGATATTTATTTTTATTCCACTGTGAGCTGAGAAGGCACATGGCAGTATTCCAATCTTATGAAATTTGTTTATGCTTGATTTATGGGTGAGGATGTTACTGATCTTAGAGCATGTTCCATGTAGTGATGAGTAGAATGTGTATTCTGTGGTTGTTGGGTGGGGTGTTCTATAGGTATAATTAAGTCCATTTGGTCAAACATCACATTCAGGATCCAGATATCCATGTTGATTTTTTGTCTTAATGATCTGTCTAGAGTTGTTAGGGGGTTACTTAAATCCCCAGCTATTATAATATTAGAGTCAATACCTTTTCTTAGTTTACCTAAAAGCTGGTTTATGAAAGTTGGTGCTCCTATGTTGGGTGCACATATTTTAGGATGGATATTTCGTGTTGATGGATTGAACCTTTCATCATTATGTAGTGACCTTCCATATCTTTTTAAATTTTTGATAGCCTAAGGCATATTTTGTCTGTTAGTATATGAAGATCGCAACTCCAGTTTTCTCTTGTGTTCTGTTCACCTGAAAATTGCTCTCCGTCCTCTTACTTTGACTCTGTGAGTGTTCTTTCTGGTGTGATGAGTCTCCTGGGGACAACATATTATTGCATCATAAAGTTTTATCCAATTTGCCATTCTGTGTCTTTTCAGTGGTGCATTTAGTCCATTCACATTCTGGCTAATTATTGAGATGTGAGATTCTATCCCTGTCATGAGGTTCTTATTGAGTTTGTTGTTGCTGCTGCTGTTTGTGTACTTGTTTGCTGTCTTTTTTTTGATTTTGGGGTTGATTTATGTGTTTTCAATCTTTTTTTCTGCATTATTGTGAGGGGCATTGTCATTCTTTTTTCTGTGTTTAATACTTTCTTCAGTGTTTCTTGTAGAGCTGGTCTGGAAGTGACATAAACTTTTAGGGATTGAATATCTGGGAAGGATTTTAATTTTCTATCACTGATGAAACTTAGCTTAGCTGGGTAGATTATTCTTGGTTGAAATTTTTTATCTTTTAGAACTTTAAAATGGACTCCAGTCTGTTTTATCTTTTAGAACTTTGAAAATGGACTCCAGACTGAAGTGTTTCTGTAGATAAATCTGCTGGTATTCTAATTGGTCTTCCTCAGTAGGTAGCCTGACCTTTTTCCCTTGCTGCCCTTAGGAATTTTTATTTTATATCTACTTTGTGTAAGTGAGTGGCTAAGTGTTTAGGAGTTGGTCTTCTCATTTGTTGTCTTGTAGGGGATCTCTGAATCTCCTGTGTTGATAGTTGCATCTCTAATGAGATTCAGGAAGTTTTCTTGGATAATTTCCTGGAATATTTGTCCCATGGTGGTCTCTGTTTGTCTATCTTCCTCAGTGTTTTTAATTAATCTTAGATTTGGCCTCTTGATCTAATCACTTATCTCTTGGAGGTTTTGTTCTGTCTTTTTAAGCTTATTTTCTATTTTTAACAGTTTGGGTTAGTTCCATATTTGTTCCTTAAGCTCTGAGATTCTTTATTCTGCTTGGCTAAGTGTGCTTTCCATGTTCATTAGTTTGTTATTTATTTCACTCACTGTATTCTTTATTGTTGTTATCTCAGTTATCAACTCCTTCATGCTTTCCTCTTGTCTCTCTTCATTTATATTTATTCTCTCTATTAATATCTTGATATCTGGGCTTGTGATTTCAGACCATCATGCTGGGGCTCTCCATGTTTGAGTTTCAAAGTCTGTATCTCTGTTGTTGTCCTCCTGGGGGTCTGTATGAAACTCATATTCTTCCTTTGGATTTTTTTCTTTGTGGAGGCTTTCTTCCCCCCCGCCAATTCGGTTGTTCAGTGATGGGGGCATAGCATTTACTTCTATTTGCTCAATCTCCTGTTCTTCCTTACGTAGATCCTTTGCTTTGTTTAATTTTGAAGATGGATGGGGTATGGAGCACTGTGCTTTTGCAATTTTGAGTTTAATTAAGGGGGGGAGCTGTGATTCAGAAGCTATTTGTAGACCTCGGTATTTACTGACAGATATGTGGGCTCCCTGGAACCCACTTCCCACCACCTTGCGATCGCTCCATGCAGTGCGGCTGTATGTTTGCCTCCTGAGAGCAAGATGAATTAAGATAAAGGAAAAGAATGGAAAAAAGAAAGAGAAGATGAAAAGAAGGTGAAGAGAGAGAAGAAGAAAAGTGAAAACAGACAGACACACCAACTAACGAATATGCAGAGACACAAAGACAGAAAAAGACAATTTAAAAAATGCAGACAATCACACAAATAACCCCCCCAAACTCACACACAAACAGAAAATCTAAAAAATAGACAGCATGAAAATAACAGACACAAAGCAAGTATGAAAATGTAAACAAAGACAGGAAAAACAAAAACAAAAAACAAAACACACACACTCACAAAACAATGTGGCCTTTTCTGTAACTCCAGGTTCCTTTCCTAAGTGGTAGCCCTGCTGCTTTTAGCTGTCACCACTGCATTAGGGAGTGATTCTGGTCTCCAACTCATCCCCTCCACTCTTTGCGCTCACTGATAGGTTTGCTCTCAGCTTGGGACAGATGGCCCATGGACTACAGTGGGTGGAGGATGGATCGGACTGAGACTCACTCAACTCATCTGCTGCTGCCACTGCAGACAAGTCTCCCATCTGATAAGATGTGTCTGATCCTGTTCCAGCATGTGGGGAGGGGAGTCTGTCCCTCTGAGTCTGATGGTCTTTCTCATAGGGGTGTGAGGATTGCCTCTGGGCCCTGGTTGGAGACTGGACAGAGCTGTGTGGGGCAATGCAGTCCTCTGCCCTGTCCCAGGACAGAGAAGATGGTACCAGTCAATGTCTCCTCACCAGCAGCAGGACTCTGTTCCAGATTCCCATGCCCTGCCTTCTCCACAGTGCCTGCTGCTAGTGTCTGGCCTCCAGCCACGGGTGATGGCATGGGCCAGGTGCCAGGTTGTGAGGAGCAGCTCTTCTCTGCTGTATCCTCTCAAGACAGCCCTGAGAACAGCAGATGGTCCTGCATATTGGGGGCTCCAATTTCATGGTGGTGGTGGTTGGTTGCAGTCACCTTCAGAGGAGAGCCTCAGGGGCAGGAGCCTGAGTCTCCATTCATCTAGACTTTCAATCAACTACTGGCACACACCCACTTGTTCAGAGAGTCTTTAGGGACACTCACTTTTGCAGAGACTCTCACACTCAAGTCACCATCTTGCCTCTCCATCTCTTTATTTTTTTTAAAAAATAACATGTATGGCAGCAACTTTCATGAACTTTCTTCAACTTGTTTCGTCACTCAGTATGTATGAAGATTATTTCATATCGGTTCAAAATATTCTTCATTTTTTATTCTTAATTTGTATTCTGTGGATGAATGTACCATATTTTGTTTTGCTACTTTAGGTTGATGAAAATTAAGGTTGTGATCTGTGTTTGCTGTCTCAAATAATGTGATGAATAAATAGCATTGTACATACATCATTTTATACATTTGTGAGAATACTTGTAGCCTAAGTTTATAGAAGTGAATTGCTGATTCACAGGATTTTTCTGTCATTATTTTGAGAGATAACCACAAGTTTTTCTCAATAGCATTTGCTTCAATTTACACTGCCATGATGAAACTTTTATTTTTACAAAACTGAAAGTGAAGGATGGTGCTGTGTAAATTTTCTTTTTCTCTTTTCTTTTACTGGTAGAAAGAAGTTTATTTCTGAGTTTAAATCCAGAAAACAGAGCTGGACTTGAGGTCTTTCTACAATGGTTCTGCAATCATTCTACAATGACTCCCTTCAGGCTGTGCAGTCCATTTTTATAAGTCCAGAAGTGTCAGTTCCTAAACATTGGCCACGTGGCCAGTGGAGCATTGTATAGAGTTTTAGTTACAGCCACATTTTACTGATAGTGACACTTAACAGTCTAGACAGTTTTGTGCCAGGTACCAGAGGTATCTCACAGCTTTTATTGGTAAGGCCCAGCAGAAGCCATGTTGAGTTTGCCATAGAGTAAAAGAAGTTTACAAGACCTGAGACATTGGCATTATATTGATACAAAAGCTATACGAATCACAAGACTTATGATAACATTGATACTCTATTATTCAAACCGATGACTACTAAAAAGGGGAACAAATAGGGATTTACATCTTAAGGTGAAGTCAGCCGAGAACTCAAGGGTCCCCTGAAGCTACTTCCTGGGTGTGCACAGGAGATAGGGGGACTCTTAGGAATATTCTCAGGAATGTGCAGGGGTGCTTGAGCCCTTGGCACGCCCTTCTCTAGGAACTGGGGCAATATGGGCAGACATTAGCAGTTCTTGTAGCCAAACAAGATGTTTGGGTCACCTCCTTCCAGTGAAGAAAACCCAGTTGATGGCTCTCTACTGCAGCTGGGGATGAATTGATTCAATCAGAATCCAATCATATGATGGATTTCAGCACAGCTAAATCCATAGCTATAATTTTTGATTTTATTGATAAAAAAGAATTTATTATTTTTAAAAAAGGACCCAAACTGTTGTCATGTGAATAACACAACCAAAATCTAAGGTAAGGTGTGGTCTCATGAGTGTAAGATCATACTCACAGGTCATATACAAACGCAAGCCTGGAAGGACAGTCAGGAGATGCCTCGGGATTTGGGTGATTTTTCTTTTCTTTCTTTCTTTCTTTCTTTCTTTCTTTCTTTCTTTCTTTTTTTTTTCTTTTTTTTTTCTTTTTTTCTTTTTTCTTTTTCTTTCTCTTTCTTTCTTTCTTTTTGAGTTGGAGTCTCACTCTCTTGCCCAGGCTGGAGTGCATTAATATGATCGTGTGGTACATAGAGACAAAGTCTCACTGTGTTGTATGGCTGGTCTCAAACTCCAGGACTCAAGCAGTGGCTTCCCAAAGTGTTGGGATTACAGGCATGGGCCGCTGTGCCTGGCTGATTTGTTTTTCTTCTTGCATTTGCATACATTTTCTTTCTTTAAAACAAATTCTTGTTTTAAATATGTAGGGCTTCTGGCAAGATGGCGACAGCACAAGTGGGATTGTGAGAAACTCTGTGAAAGTGAGTTTCCATAAAAATGTTCGCTTTCTCCCCCAACAGCCAGCCACACTGTCAGAGGCTTGGAGACCCTTGGTACCATGCACTGCCTGGCTACCATGCCTGCTGCCACTGCCACTCCCCCGTCCCAGGGGCCCCTAGGCTCCTGGTCTCATAGAGCTCCAGGCTCCCTCCCCAGCTGCACCATCCCACCCGGCATCAAGCCGCAGCTGCCTGCTGAGTCCCTCAATTGCCACCTCGTAGAGCTCTGTGCTCCCTCCCTGGATGTGCCACCCCACCCCACACCAGGCACCACTGCCTGCAGAGGACCTGGCTCCCGGCCCAAGGAGCTCCAGGCTTCCTTGCCGTCTGCACCACCCTGCCCCCAGTTACCCTGCACTACACTGACCAACAATGCCTGGTCGTCTTGCGCACTGCCTCCCCCGACTTGCCACTGGCCACAGTGGGACCAGAGAACAGCTGGAACTCCAAGACAAGTCAGAAACCTGCATTTCCTGCCCAGCTCTGCCCAGCCTCCAGCTTGGGACCTAAGAACAAAGAAAGAAAAAGAGGTCCAAGCCATACTGTGACACACTGACCTGCAGTGCTCAGCTGTCTCACACTCTGTTTCCCCCAGCTGGAACCAACTGCAGTCAAACCAGAGATCAGCTGGAGCCCTGAGACCAGGCAGACCCTGCATTGCCACGCCCAGCTCCACCTAGCTCTACTTAGCCTCCAACTTGGGATCTAAGATCTAATTTTTGTGTAGGGGAATAGTACATCATAAGGAGGTTGGACAGCTTGTGTGTCTGTATGATTGTATGTTCTAGTTTTTTTTTGTTGTTTGTTTGTTCTTGTTTTTTTTCCTTACTGTTATCTGTCTTTGTTTCTATTTTCATTTGTTAGTTTGTACCCTTGTCTGTTTTCCATCTTACTCTTCTCTCTCTCCACCTTTCATTTCCCACCCACCCGTTCCCTTTCTTTTATTTTCTTACCTCATTTTACTTCCAGGGAGCAAGCCTATACCCCCACTGCATGCACAGATTGCAAGTCAGTGGGAAGCGGTTTCCAGGGTATCCATACACCTATCGGTGGATGCTGGGATCTGCAGAAAGAATGTGAATCACTGCTCCCCCCTCAATTAAATCTCAAAGTTGCAAAAAAGTATAGCCCCCCAACCTACAGTCCAGCTTCATTATTGAACAAAGCCAGAGGATCCACACAAGGAAGAAGAGGAGATAGATCAAACAGATGTAAAAACAACCCAATCACCCCAGAACAGAGATTTAAAGAAGATGGGGAAAAAGGAAAAAGGGGGGAGGAAAATCTACTTTTATTAACTAAATGGTTTTTCTTAAATGAAGAAAAACCAAAAGAAGAATATATGTCTCCCACAGCCCCCTGGGAGGTCAGACAGTGAGAAAACAGACTTCAGAATGCAATCAATGAAGAGCCCCCAGAATGACTGGTCACAACCTACAAACCCAGACATCAAGACATCAAGACATTAATAGAGAGAAGAAAAAGAATTGAGGAGAGAAAAGAGGAAAATAGGAAGGAGTTGGTAACAGAGATAACTGCAATAAAGAATACTGTGATTGAAATAAATAACAAACTAATAAGCATAGAAAGCAGAATTAGCAAAGCAGAAGAATCTCAGAGCTTAAAGACCAAAATATAGAACTAAACCAAACTGTCAAAAACATAGAAAATGACCTTAAAAAGACAGAACAAAACCTTCAAGACATGAGTGATTACTTCAAGAGAATGAACCTAAGAGCAATTCGACTTCCTGAAGCAGAAAGAGACACAGAGACCACCCTGGAACAAACATTCTACAAAATTATTCAAGAAAACCTCCATCACCTCATCAGTGATGTGAAAATTCAAACACAAGAGATTCAAAGAACTCCTTCAAGTCAAGAAATGAGAAGACCAACTGCTAGGCACATAATGATTCACCTGAATGAAGTAGGTATAAAAGAAAAAATTCTAAAAGCAGCAAGAGAAAAATGTCAGACTACCTACCAATTAGAATAGCAACAGATTTATCTATAGAAATACTTCAGGTTAGGAGAGCTTGGAGTCCAATATTCAAAGTTGTCAAATATAAACAATTTCAATGAAGAATAACCTACCCTGCCAAGCTAAGCTTCATCAGTGAGGGAGAATTAAAATCTTTCCAAGACATTCAATCTATAAGAACTTATGCTGCCTCCCGACCACCTCTACAAGAAACACTTAAGAAGTATTAAACACAGAAGAAAAGGGAAAAAGAACGACAATGTCCTTCACAAGAGTACAGGAAAAAGATTGAAAATGCACATGAATAAAACTGGAAAAAATCCTTGGACCAGATGGTTTTCCAGCAGAAGTCTACAAAACATACAAGGAGGAACTGATACCCATCCTATTGAAAGTATTTCAGGTGATTGAGAAAGATGGCACTCTCCCCACATCATTTGATTAAGGTAACATCACATTGATACTCAAGCCCGGTAAAGATCCAACAAAGATAGAAAACTACAGGCCAATATGTTTGATAAACTTAGATGCTAAAATTCTCAATAAAATCCTAGCAAACCAGATTCAACAGTAAATCTCAAAAATATTCCATCATGACCAAATAGGCTTCATCCCTGGATGGAAGGCTGGTTCAACATACATAAGACCCAAAAATGTAATTAAATACATCAATAGATGCAAAAACAAAAAACATATGATTATATCATTAGATGCAGAAAAAGGTTTATATAAAATTCAGCACCACTTATTGATAAAAAACTCTCAAAAATCTAGGCATAGATGGAACATACCTCAAAATAGCAAAAGCCATCTATGAGAAATCCACTGCCAGCGTACTTCTAAACATAGAAAAATTGGAACAATTTCCCCTGATAACTGGAACAAGACAAGGATGCCCACTCTCACTCTTCCTGTTCAACATAGTTTTGGAAGTCCTAGCTAGAGCAATCAGAGAAGAGAAGACAGTATGGGGTATCCAAATAGGAAGAGAGGAAGTCACAGTGTCTCTTTTTGCAGATGACATGATTATATATCTTGGAAACCCAAGAGAATCTGCCAAAAACCTCCTTGCAATGATAAAGGACTTTAGCAAAGCCTCAGGTATAAAATAAATGTACAAAAGACAATCATGTTTGAATACACCAATAATAAACAAACAGAAACTCAAATAAAAAGAACAATTCCATTTACAATAGCTCCCCAAAATAGAAATACCTTGGCATCTTCCTAACCAGAGATGTAAAAGACCTTTACAATGAAAACTATAAAATACTGCTCAAAGATAGCAAAGATGACACAAACAAGTGGAAAAATATTCCATGCTCAAGGATTGGAAGAGCCAACATTGTTAAGATGTCCATTTTACCTAAGTCAATCTACAGATTTAATGCAATACCCATCAAATTACCAGCAACATCTTCTCAGACCTAGAAAAAAGAATACACGGAATTCATATGGAAACAGAAATGACCAAGAATATCCAAAAGAATCCCCAGCAAAAACAAAAACAAACAAAAAGCAAAAACAAACAAAAAAACCAAGCAGGAGGTATCCCACTCACAGCCTTTAGACTATATTATAAAGCTGCAATAGTCAAAACAGCCTGGTATTTGTACAAAAACAGGCACATAGACCGATGGAATAGAATTCAGATTCCAGAAGCAAAACCTCAATTTCTCAACCAGCTCATCTTCGACAAAGCCTCCATCATCCACTGGGGAGAGGAGAACCTATTCCATAAGTGGTGCTGGGAAAACTGGCTGGTCACATGCAGAAGATTGAAACTGGACCCCTACCTATCCCCATACACAAAAATTATATCTAAATGGATCACAGACCTAACTGTAAATCTCTAACTGTAAGAACCTTAGAAAATGCAGAAGACACTCTTATGGAAATTGGAACTGGCAACCAACTCCTGATCAAAAGCCAAAGTGCCCAGGCCATAAGTGAAAAGATAGACCAATGGGACCTCATCAAACTGACAAGCTTCTGCAAAGCCAAAGAAACCATCAAGAGAGCAGGGAGACAGCCCACAGACTGGGAATAAATATTTGCCAACTCCATGTCTGACAAAGGCCTAACATCAAGTATCTACAAGGAACTCAAATGTACTGAAAAGAATATAATCAAACAGCCCCATTAAAATTGGGCAAAAGATATGAATAGAAAATTCTTCTTCTATTTTTTTTTTTTGAGGTTCCCGGCCACTGCAGCCTCGACCTGCTGGGCTCCAGCGATCCTTCCGCCTCAGCCTTTCAAGTAGCCGGAATTACAGGCATGCGGTATCACGCCCAGCTGATTTTTTGATTTATTGTAGAGATGAGGTCTTGCTGCCCAGGTGGGTCTCGACCCCGCAGGCTCAGGCAATCCACTCACCTCAGCCTCCCAAAGGCGTGGGATTACAGGGTGAGTCACCGAACCCGGCTTAATAGACACTTCTTAAAAGAAGACATACCAGCAGCCAACAGATACATGCAAAAACGTTCAGCCTCACTCATCATCAAGGAGACGCAAATTAAAACTTCACTAAGATACCACCTAGCTCCAGTCAGAATGACCATCATCAATAACTCAAAAAATAACAGGTGCTGGAGAGGATGTGGCGA
>JAPVLO010003456.1:0-22572 GCA_027257055.1 Cephalopachus bancanus | reverse complement strand
ACCTCGAAAGGCAACCATCAGACCCACCTAATTTTCAGCTGTTCAGCCGGGCTCGGAGGCTCAGCCTGTAATCCTATCCTGCGCTTTGGGAGGCTGAGGTGAGTGTATTGTCTGAGCCTGCGGGTTCGAGACCCGCCTGGGCAACTTGGCGAGACCTCATCTCTACAATAAATTTTAAAAATCAGTCAGGCATGGTAGCGTGTGCCTGTAACTCCGGCTACTCGAAAGGCTGAGGTGGAAGGATCGCTGGAGCCCAGCAGATCGAGGCTGCGGTTGCTGGGAGCGGCCACCGCACTCCAGTCTGGGTGACAAGAGTAAGACTCCGACTCAAAAAAAAAAAAAAATTTCAGCTGTTCACCCATGGCTCCAGGGTTGGGCTTGGTCAACATGGAATCAGAGAAAGGGCTGGATGAGCCTGATTGCTGGTGGCATGAAGTATGTTAAGTGGATACTTCCATCCTCAATTGTGGGATACCATGATGGACTCTCCAGGTTGGGGCCCCCTTTCAGCCCAGAGTCCTGCCTGTCTTGCATGTGTCTGTGCTTCCAAAGAAGACCTGTTATTGTGGAATCAGGTCAGGCCATGAGAACCTTTCTGTTTTACAGAGGTGACCTTGCAGGTCCCATTTCTTTTCTTTTTCTTTTTCTTTTTTTTTTAAAGTAGGAGTCTCATTCTGTCACCCAGCTGGAGTACAGTGGTATGCTCACGGCCACTGCAGTCTTGGCCTGATGGGCTCTGGTGATCCTTCCCCTTCAGCCTTCCAAGTAGCTGGAACCACAAGCATGCACCACCACACCGGCTAATTTTTTGATTTATTGTAGAGATGAGGTCTCACCAAGTTGTCCAGGCTGGTCTCGCCCTGGCCTCAGGTAATCCTCTCAAAGTGCTGGGATTACAGGCGTGAGCCACCATGCCCAGCTTGTAGATCCCATTTTAAACAGGCGCCATTAAAAGAGCAACCTAGACTGTGGTGTGGCCATGTGCTCTTTGAGCTATGGCTGTCACCATGTTTCCTGGCTTTGATCCCTTCCCTACCTTGGGGAGGTGGATCTCCTCTTTCTCTATTTTACCTTTTAAATAAACTGTTTTCACATCTAAATAAATACATAAATAAATAGAAGAGCAACCTGAGCACGTGCCTGTGGATCTGTCCGCTGCTCCCCAGACTCTCCTGCTTCATTGGAGCCATTCTGTTCTTCCTTTGCTCTGCTCTACAGCGTAAGCTCCTCAAAGGCAGGGACCATGTGTATCTTTTCACCTTCAAGACCCAGTACTTAACACTGTGTCTGGCCCCACAGCAAGAATGCAGTGATTACTCGTCAGCTGTACATAGTCCTCAAGTGCACAGCATATCACATGGGCCAGCATCAGGTGCCTGAGGAAGCTCAGTTCCGTCCCTCATTGGTTATAAGAGGAAGGGCAGATTAGTAAAACTTGCTGATTCTTAGCTTCCTTGTCAATAATATAAGGACAATAGTAGTATTTATAACTTAAGATTTTCATGAGAACTAGGTGAAATAATGTAATCAGAGTGCTCAGTGGAATGCCAGGCATACAGTAAGTGCTCAGTAAATGCTATTATGGCCTATTTCCCTAGAATGCACTTCCTTTTTCTCCAGACTCATGAAGACACACATTATTGTCCCATTACACTACCTATATTTGTATAATTCAACATATTGATTTGATTTTTTGTTTGTTTTACTTTATGGTCTTTTTTTTTTAGTTGGAGTCTCATTCTGTCACCCAGGCTGGAGGGCAGTGGCATGCTCACGGCCACTCTAGTGTCGACCTGCTGAGCTCCAGCAATCCTTCCGCCTCAGCCTTCCGAGTAGCCGGAACTACAGGTACTCATTACCACTCCCAGCTAATTTTTTATCTATTGTAGAGACAAGGTCTTGCCAAGTTGCCCAGGCTGGTGTCAAACCCATAGGCTCAGGCAATCCTCTCACCTCAGCATCCCAAAGTGCTGGGATCATAGGTGTGAGCCACCTCATTTACTTAAACATTCAACCACCATTTTCTTGGAGGTAACTCTGGATTAGTTACTCTGTTAAAGTGGGCATACAAAGTTAGGTGACATAATCTTTGCCCTTGAGCTTGGTGGGAGACAAGTCAAGGGAGATAGATCATGCTAGCACAAAAGGCTACCAAGGGACATTTGGGAGATCGGGAGCTGGGTCAGAAGGGGATATTCCTTAAAAAGGGCAGAAACATACTCAAAGGCAGAGAGGCCAGCATAGAGAGGTTTGCAAGGATTTTACCCAGCTGGGGCAGAGGGTGGCAGAAAGCAGGATCAGGGCCCCATGGCCAACTGTGCCAGCTAAGACCTTGTATCTCATACTGAAAATGATAGGAAGCCATTAAGAGCCACTGAGGAGGATAGTGGCATGGCCAGGGTACATTACAAAAAGACCACCCTGAGCTCACATGGACAAGCAGCTAATGAAGCAATGAAGGGGCAGCCAGAAGAAAATCCGCCAGAGACAATTTCTGAAAGAACTAGAAATTGACCTCCCATATAACTTAGCAATTCCCCTATTGGGAATATGCCCAGAGGAACTCAGATCATTCTACAAAAAAGATACCTGCACACATATGTTTGCTGCAGCTATTCACAATAGCAAAAACATGGAACCAACCATGTTGCCCACTGAAGCTGGATTGGATTAAAAAAATGTGGTACAGAAACGCAATGGAACATTATGCAGCCATAAAAAAGGACAAACATGTGGACTTTGCAGCAACTTGGATGGATTTAGAGTTGATCATACTCAGTGATCTATTACAGAAACAAAGAACAGAGTACCATATGTTCTTACTCATAAGCAGACTTTGAATAATTATTATAATAGTATAAGAAAGGGATTGGCAATAGTCAGAAACTGTCAGGGCAGAGGGTAGAAGTGGCAGTTAAGGGCAATTGCTCGGAGAGGGAGGGGCACACCTCATCCACAATATTCACAATAGCAAAAACATTCACAATAGCAAAAACATGGAACCAACCATGTTGCCCATTGAAGCTGAACTGGATAAAAAAATATGGTACATATACACAATGGAATATTATGCAGTCATAAAGAAGGACAGGGACTTCCGGCAAGATGGTGACGGGGTGGTATGGTCTGTGAGAACCTCTGTGAAAGAGAACACCCATAAAGACCCTAGCTCTCTCCCAGGGCTGCAGCCTGCTCTCCACAGGGAGCTCAGCCACCACCGTCACCCACCATCGCTACTCAGATATCGCGGCGGACCAGGCTGCTCCTGTAGTCATGGATGCCACCACTGCGGTCATTCCCAGCTAATGCCTGAAGCGACCCACGACTTCAGACCGTGAAGCCCCCACAAGCAGGATCTTCTGAGATCTCCACTGCCAGGCTGCTGCTGCCGCTGCCACACCACGCCCCTAGCCTGGAGAAAGGCCTGTGGAACTCCCCCGCCCCCCCCCGTAAGTTGCCGCGGCAGGTCGCGGATCTGTAGCCAGCTGGCTCCCCGCTGGACTGTAGTTGCGGGATAGTACCACCTGCTGGGGAACCAAGGTAACAACATCAAAATGGGAATGGCAGAGGCTCATCCCTCTTGAAAAATAGAAAAAGCTAGATCTCAGTAATAGACTGGGCAGGGGACCCATATCTGAACTGTTCTTCACAGCAGGCCAGGGGCAACTGACTCTAACTGTGAACAATTCTACCAGCCTGCAAAGACAGCTAGAAATCAGAGCTGAAAGGACATTGGACTTAAAGGAAAAGTCTCAGAGTGTGCTTGGTTGGTTCTATTAGTCTATTGACTTTAATCTATCCCTTCCCCCACCCTCTTTTTCTTTTTCTTTTTTTCCTTTTTTCTTATTTCTCTGTAAACCCCATCTTTGTATAAAGGAATAGCACACCAATAAGGTGGTTGGTCAGTGTATACGTTAGCATCATTGTATGTTTTAGCTTTTTATATGGTTGTTGGTTAGTTTTCAGTCGTGGTTATTGTTTTTCTTTATATTTGTTTCAGTCTTTGTGTCTCTTTTCACTTATCAGTCGGTACACTCAACTGTTTTCCCTCTCACTCCTCTCTCTCTCTACCCGTCTCCCCCCATTGCCTGCTCCATTGTCTTCCCTCTGTTAACCTCATATTGCTTTCAGGGAGTAAACCTACAACCCCACTGCATGGACAGACCCCAAGGCAGTGAGAAGTGGGTTTCAAACTATCCATACAGCTGTTGGCGAATACCGGGATCTGCAGAGAGATTTTGAATCACAGCTCCCCCTTTAATTAAATCTCAAAACTACAAAAAGAACTGCCCTCAACCCACAGTCCAACTCCAGAACTGAACAAAGCAAGAGGAAATACATTAGGAAGAATAGGAGATTGAACAAACAGAAGTAAAAGAAACCCCTCCACCCCTGAATAACAGAATTAAAGAAGATGAGGAAGTGGAGGGAAGGGAAAAGTAGGGAGCACAAATGAAGAAAGACCAAAAGAAGAATACAGGGCTCACACAGACCCCTGGGAGGTCAGACACTGAGAAAATAGACTTCGGAACACAAACAATGCAGAGCCCCCAGAATGACTGGTCACAAGCAACAAACCCAGACATCAAGGCATTAATAGAGAGAATTTAAAAATTGAGGAGAGACAAGAGGAAAATAGGAAGGAGCTGATGACAGAAATAACAGCAGTAAAGAATACTGTGATGGAAATAAATAAAAACTAATTAGCATGAAAGCAGAATTAGCCAAGCAGAAGAAAGAATCTCAGAATTTGAAGACTAAAATACAGAACTAACCCAAGCTGTCAAAAACATAGAAAAGAAGCTTAAAAAGTCAGAACAAAACCTTCAGGAGATGAATGATTACTTCAAGAGACCCAGTCTAAGAGTAATTGACCTTCCTGAGGCAGAAAGAGAGTCAGAGGTCACACTGGAACAAACATTTCATGAAATCATTCGAGAAAACTTTCCTCATCTCATCAGTGATGCAAAAATTCAAGCACAAGAGATTCAGAAAACCCCCTGCAAGACAACAAATGAGAAGACCAACTCCTAGACACATAATAATTTGCCTAAACAAAGTAGCTATAAAAGAAAAAATCCTAAAGGCAGCAAGAGAAAAAGGCCAGACTACCTACCAGGGAAGACCAATTCGAATAGCAGCAGATTTATCCACAGAAATCCTTCAGGCTAGGAGAACCTGGAGCCCTATCTTCAAAGTTATAAAAGATAAACAATTTCAACCAAGAATAACCTATCCAGCCAAACTAAGCTCATTAGTGAGGGAGAATTGAAATCTTTTCCAGATATCCAATCCCTAAGAAACTACGCTGCCACCAGACCACCTCTACAAGAAACACTTAAGAAAGTACTGAACACAGAAGAAAAGGAAAAAAGAACAACAACATTCTTCACAAGAGTACAGGCAAAAGATTAAAAACACACATGAACCAACTCCAAAACCAAAAGAAAGACAACAAACAAACAGGAACAACATTTCTGTAAGAACCTTATGACAGGGATCAACTCTTGCATTTCAATTATTAGCCTAAATGTGAATGGACTAAATATACCACTGAAAAGACACAAAATGGATAAAATATCACCAGGCAACAATCTATTGCCTTCAAGAGACTCACCTCACTAGAAAGGACACTCACAGACTCAAAGTAAGAGGATGGGAAACAAACTTTCAGGCGAATGGAACACAAAAGAAAGGAAGAGTAGCAATCTTAATTTCAGACAAAACACCCTTCAAGCTATTAAAATTTAAAAAGATACAGAAGGCCACTACATGACAATAAAAGGTTCAATCCATCAACAAGAAATATCCATCTTAAACATATATGCACCCAACATAGGAGCATCAACTTTCATAAAGCAGCTTCTAGGTAAACTAAAAACAGATATCGACTCCAACACCATCATAGCTGGGGACTTCAACACCCCACTCACAACCCTAGATAGATCATCAAGACAAAATATCAGCAACAAGATCCAAAACCTCAATGTGACTCTTGACCAAATGGACTTAATTGATACCTACAGAACACTCCATCCAAAGACCACAGAATATACATTCTACTCATCACCACATGGGACGTACTCTAAGATTGACCACATACTTGGCCATAAATTAAGTATAAGCAAATTTAGAAGAACCGAAATTTTACCATGTACCTTCTCGGACCACAGTGGAATAAAAATAAACATCAACACCAACAAGGTCCCCCTAAAACCCACAAAGACATGGACATTAAACAGCATGATGCTAAACAACTCCTGGGTCAATGATGAAATCAAAACAGAGATTAAAAGTTACCTGGAAACAAATGAAAATGAAGAAACATCTTACCAAAATCTCTGGGACGCCATGAAAGCTGTAGTAAGACGGGAATTTATATCCCTACAAACCACATGAAGAAAATGGAAGGATCACAAATTAATAGCCTAACAAGCCCACCTAAGGAAACTGGAAAAGCAAGACCACCAAAACCCTAATTGCAGCAGAAGAAACCAGATCACCAAAATAAAAGCCCAAATCCAGCACACAGAAGACAAAAAGATAATACAAAAAATCAATGAAACAAAAAGATGGTTCTTTGAAAGGATAAACAAGATCGATGGTCCCCTAGCTAGAATAACCAAGAAAAAGAGAAAAAAATCCCAAATAAACACAATCAGAAACACAAAAGATGAAGTCACATCTGACGCTGAAGAAATACAAAAGAGTATTAGAGACTACTATGTACATTTGTATGGAAACAAACTTGAAAACCAAACCTTAAGGAAATGGAGAACTTTCTGACATCACACAACCTGCCTAGGTTGAAACAAGAAGAAATTGAGACCATAAATAGACCAATAACAATCAAGGAAATTGACTACATAATAAGAAAACTACCTACAAAAAAAGCCCTGGTCCAGGTGGCTTTCCAGCATTCTACAAGACATTTAAGGAGGAGCTGATACCAATCCTACTGAAGGCATTCCAGACAATTGAAAAAGATGGAACTCTCCCCAAATCATTTTATGAAGCTAACATCACATTGATATCCAAGCCAGGTAAAGATCCAACAAAGAAAGAAAACTACAGGCCAATATCTTTGATGAACATAGATGCTCAAATTCTCAACAAGATCCTAGCAAACTGGATTCAACAATACATCTCAAAAATCATCCATCATGACCAAGTAGGCTTCATACCTGGGATGCAAGGCTGGTTCAACATTTGTAAAACCATAAATGTAATTAAATACGTTAACAGATGTCAAAACAGAAACCACATAATTATATCATTAGATGCAGAAAAAGCTTTTGATAAAATCCAGCACCCCTTCTTGATAAAAACCCTTGAACATCTAGGCATACGGGGAACATACCTCAAAATAGTAAAAGCCATCTATGAGAAACCCAGAGCCAGCATACTCCTAAATGGACAAAAATTGGGACCATTTCCCCTGAAAACTGGAACAAGACAAGGATGCTCACTCTCACCCCTCCTGTTCAATATAGTATTGGAAGTCCTGGCTAGAGCAATCAGAGAAGAGAAGGCAATCAGGGGTATCCAAATAGGCAAAGAGGAAGCCAAGTTATCTCTCTTTGCAGATGACATGATCATGTACCTTGAAAACCCAAGAGAATCTGTCAAAAACCTCCTTACACTGATAAAGAACTTTGGCAAAGTCTCGGGATATAAAATAAATGTACAAAAGACAATCGCATTTCTTTACACCAATAATAAACAAACAGAAACCCAAATAAAAAGCACAATTCCATTCACAATAGCCACAAAAAAAAATGAAATACCTTGGCATCTTCTTAACCAGAGATGTGAAAGACCTTTACAATAAAAACTACAAAACACTGCTCAAAGAAATCAAAGATGACACAAACAAGTGAAAAATTATCCCATGCTCATGGATTGGAAGAATCAACATTGTGAAGATGTCCATCCTACCTAAGGCAATCTACAAATTTAATGCAATACCCATCAAATTACCAGCAACATTCTTCTCAGACCTAGAAAAAACAACAGGAATTCATATGGAAACACAAACAACCAAGAAAAGCCAGAACAATCCTCAGCAAAAAAACAAAGCAGGCAGTATCACATTACCAGACTTCAAACTTTACTATAAAGCTACAATCATCAAAACAGCTTGGTATTGGTTCAAAAACAGGCATATAGATCAATGGAATAGAATTGAGATTCCAGAAGCTATACCTCAATTTCTCAATCAACTCATCTTCGACAAAGCCTCCACCACCTACCACTGGGGAGAGGAGAACCTATTCAGTAAATGGTGCTGGGAAAACTGGTTGACCACATGCAGAAGACTCAAACAAGATCCCTATCTGTCCCCATACACAAAAATTAACTCTAAATGGATCAGAGACCTAAATGTAAAACCTCAAACCATAAGAACCTTAGAAAATGCAGGACATACCCTTATGGAAATTAGAACTGGCATCCAATTCCTGAACAAAACTCAAAACCCACAGGCCAAAGAGATAAGATAGACAAGAGATAAGATAAACTGACAAGCTTCTGCAAAGCCAAAGAAATCATCAAGAGAGCAGGAAGACAGCCCACAGACTGGGAAAAAGTATTTGCCAACTCCAGGTCCGACAAAGGCTTAACATCTTGGATCTACAAGGAACTCAAATGTGCTGAGAGGAAAAAAACAAACAACCCCATTATACAGTGGGCAAAAGATATGAACAGACACTTCTCAAAGGAAGACATCCGAGCAACCAACAGACACATGAAGAAATGTTCAACCTCACTAATCATCAGGGAGATGCAAATCAAAGCCACACTGAGATACCACCTAACTCCAGTCAGAATGGCAATTATCAATAACTCAAAAATAACAGTTGCTAGAGAGGGTGTGGCGAAAAGGGAACACTTCTACACTGTTGGTGGGAGTGCAAACTAGTGCAACCTCTGTGGAAAACAGTATGGCGATTCCTAAAAGCTCTAAATATTGACCTCCCATATGACCCCGCAATCTCCCTACTGGGAATATACCCTGAAGAACTCAAATCACTCTTTCAAAAAGATACCTGCACACGAATGTTTATTGCAGCATTGTTCACAATAGCAAGAACCTGGAACCAACCATGCTGTCCATCAAAAGAGGACTGGATTAAAAAAATGTGGTACATATACATGATGGAATGCTATGCAGCCATAAAAAAGAACAAAATCATTAATTTCGCAGCAACCTGGATGGAGCTAGAATCTATAATACTGAGTGATCTCTCACAGAAACAAAGATCTGAGTATCACATGTTCTCACTCATGTAGTGGACCTTGATCATCTACCATAATACCTTAATTAAAAAAAAAAAAAAGGACTGACAGTGGTGGGGAAAATATGCAGGGGGTAGGGAGGGGAAGGGAGGTGGGACTAACAGTAGTCAATATATGTCTGGGGATGGGGAGACACCCCTTATTAATAAGGGTGCCTGAACGATGCACATTTGTATACCTAACCCTTAACTGTACCCCACAATTTTATAATAAAAAATATGTTTAATATAAAAAAAGGATAAACATATGGACTTTGCAGCAACTTGGATGGATTTAGAGTCAATCATACTCAGTGATCTATCACAGAAACAAAGAACAGAGTACTATATATTTTCACTCATAAATGGACCTTGAACAATTATCATAATACTATAAGAAAGGGATTGGCAGTAGTGGGAAACTGTCAGGGGAGAGAGGCGGGATTGGCAGTTGAGGGAAACTGCTAGGGGAGGGAGGGACACACCTCATCAACAAGGGTATCTGCATAATCAATGTTTGTATACCTAAACCTGAATTGTACCCCACATCTTTATAATAAAAAAAAAAAAAAAAAAGAAAACCCGCTAGAGAGTCCTGGAAGCAAAGACAAAGCAAAGACGGATCAAGATGCGGAAGGCCTAAAACAGACCCTGTCAGTGTGACAACCACCAGGTCACTGTGAATGTGGCCAGGGATATTTTGCAGGAATAGATGAGGGGAAAATGGCAGAGGAGGTAATGGCTGACAGTAAACCAATGGCTCCCAGAATTTGAGGAGTCTTAAGACCAGTGAATTTTTTAAAAATCAAAACAAAACAAAATTAAAATTAAGAACTGAAATAGGCCAGGCTCAGTGGCTCAGTCTGTAATCCTGTGCCTTGGGAGGCCGAAGTGAGTGAATTGCCTGAGCCCGCAGGTTCGAGACCCGCCTGGGCAACTTGGCGAGACCTCATCTCTACAATAAATCAAAAAATAGCCGGGTGTGGTAGTGCACGCCTGAGTTCTGGCTACTTGGAAGGCTGAGGCGGAAGGATTGCCGGAGCCAGCAGGTCAAGACTGTAGTGGCCAGAAGCGGCCACTGCATTCCAGTCCAGGCGACGGAGTGAGACTCCAATTAAAAAAAAAAAACTGAAATAAGGTTGCTGACATTTTAATTTTGTCAAGTAAGAACAACTTTTAAAAGTTATTATGCATTACCACCATTTCATAAGCAAGAAATGTTTTTAACTCTCTCCTAGTTTTGATAAATGTACCATGGTTATACAAGATGTCAATGTGGGGGAAGCTGGTAAAGGGTATATGCAAACTTTCTATATTATCTCTACAGTACTTTTATAAATGTAAAATTATTTATAAATAAAAAGTTTTTAAAAATAACAAGATTAGGCGGGTGTGGTGGCATACACCTGTAGTTACAGCTACTTGGAAGGCTGAGGCAGAAGGCTCTCCTGAGCCCAGGAGGTTGAGGCTGAAGGGCCATGAGTGTGCCACTGTACTCTAGTCTGGGTGACAGAATGAGACTCCGACTCAAAAATAAATAAATAAATAAAACAAGAAACAAGAGATAAATGAAATCCTCAAGAGTAGACCCTGGAGCTGAGCAGCAAGTAGCAGTGACCTTGAATAGGAAAGGAGTACCCCCTACCTGAGATGAAAGAGTTGGACTGAACACAAATAATTTGGTAACAAACTTGTCCCCAGAAATTTGAAATAGAAACCTTTTTTAAATTAGTAAAATAGTTAAATTTATTTATTTACTTGTTTGTGTGTTTGTTTATAGAGACAGGGTCTCGCTCTGTTGCCCAGATTGGAGTGCACATGTGGTGTAATCACAGCTCACAGCAGCCCTGACCTCATGGGCTCAAGCGATCCTCCCATCTCAGACTCCCAAGTAGCTAGGACTACAGGTGCACTCCACCACATCCAGCTGATTAATTGCTGTTGTTTGTTGTTGTTATTGCATTGGAGTCTCACTCTTTCATTCAGGCATGCAGTGGCATGATCACAGCTACCACAGCCTCCAACTGCTGGGCTCAGGCGATCTTTCCGCCTCAGCTTTCCAAGTAGCTGGATCTACAGGTGCACACCACGATGTCCAGCTGATTTTTTGATTTACTGTAGAGATGAGGTCTTACCAAGTTTCCCAGGTTGGTCTCAAACTCTGAGCTCAGGCCATCCTTTCACCTCTACCTCCCAAAGTACTGTGATTATAGGTATGAGCCACCACACCCTGTTACTTTTTAGTATTATTATTTGTAGAGGTGAGGCCTTTCAATGTGGCCCAGGCCAGTCTCAAACTCCTGGGCTCATGCAGTGCTCCGACCTTGGCCTCCCAAAGTGCTGGGATTACAAGCACAAGGCACCACACCAGCTGAGAAAATAATTTATAAATGAGGAAACACAACAAGCAAATGAAACACAGGTGAAACTTAGATTGATAACGGAAATAAGTGGTTAATGCTACACAGAAAGAAAATAGTAGCAGCCCAAGCCATGTTCCATCTCCTAGTAATTCTGCTCTGCAGGATGCTGAGGGCTGAAGTCAGCAACATTGAAGAGCCTTCCTTTAGAGCACCAAGTAAATTATGGAGGATATTTTCAGGACTACATTGAAATAATAACAGGGCACTGAGAGCCAGAGTAATAGAGAGTGAAAGTGAGTAAAACTTGGAGAGAAGACAGTTGCTTGGTGTAAGGAAGAAATACCACAAGACACTGCAGTCACTGCAGTTTCCTATCAAATCCTCCCATTTACTTTTAGCAGCACACCCAGGCCTGGCAGACACTTTTAATAGATCCTCACTGGTATATTTTATTTATGTAAGACTCTCTTTTCCTTTAAAGTATGAATAATCAGCTGGGCTCGGTGGCTCAGCCTGTAATCCCGCGCCTTTGGGAGGCTGAGGTGAGGGGATTGCCTGAGCCCGCGGATTCGAGACCCGCCTGGGCAGCGAGACCTCATCTCTACAATAAATCAAAAAATCAGCCGGGCATCGTAGCGCATGCCTGTAATTCCGGCTACTCGGAAGGCTGAGGTGGAAGGATCGCCGGAGCCCAGCAGGCGAGGCTGCGGTGGCCGGGAGCAGCCACTACACTCCAGTCTGGGCAACTGAGTGAGACTCCAACTCAAAAAAATAAAATAAAATAAAATGAAATAAAATAAAGTATGAATAATCGGCTTTGTAGAAGCAAGTACAAAATCTCAGTTTTAATATGCTTTTTTTTTTTTTGAGTTGGAGTCACTCTGTCGCCCAGACTGGAGTGCAGTGGCCGCTCCCGGCCACCGCAGCCTCCCCCTGCTGGACTCCGGCAATCCTTCCGCCTCAGCCTTCCAAGTAGCTGGAACTACAGGCGCACGCTACCACGCCCGGCTTATTTTTTGATTTATTGTAGAGATGAGGTCTCGCCAAATTGCCCAGGCAGGTCTCGAATCCGCGGGCTCAGGCAATCCACTCAACTCAGACTCCCAAAGGCACGGGATTACAGGCTGAGCCACCGAGCCGGCTGTTAATATGCTTTTTAAAAAGTATGTAATAGCTGGGCACAGTGGCTCATGCCTATAATCCCGGCACTTTGGGAAGCGGAAGCAAGACGATTGCTTGAGCCCAAGGGTTCAAGACCAGCCTGGGCAACTTGACAAGACTTCGTCTCTACAATAAATAAAAAAAATTAGCTGAGCATGAAGGCACATGCCTGTGGTTTCAGCTACTTGGAAGGTTGAGGCAGAAGGATTGCCTGAGCCCAGCAGGTCAAGGCTGTGGTGGCTATGAGCATGTCACTGCATTCCAGTCTGGGTGATGGTGAGACTCTGACTCCAAAAACAAAAATAAATGAATAAAAATAAAAAGTATGTAATAGTACTTGTTTCTTGCTTTCCACTTTTTTTTTGAGTTGGAGTCTCACTCTTTCACTCAGACTGGAGTGCAGTAACCACTCCCGGCCACTGCAGCCTCGACCTGCTGGGCTCCGGCGATCCTTCGGCCTCAGCCTTCCAAGTAGCTGGAACTACAGGTGCGTGCTACCATGCCTGGCTAATTTTTTTGATTTATTGTAGAGAGATGAGGTCTCGCCAAGTTGCCCAGGCGGGTCTCAAACTCGTGGGCTCAGGCAATCCACCCACCCTGACCTCCCAAAGCGCAGGGATTACAGGCTGAGCCACTGAGCCCGGCCATACTTTTTTTTTGTAGATGGAGTCTCACTCTGTCACCTAGGCTGGAGTGTAGTGGCACACTCACAGTCACCACAGCCTCGACCTGCTGGGCTCAGGCAATCCTTCTCCCTCAACCTTCCAAGTAGCTGAAACTACAGGCATGTGCCACCAATGCCCAGTTAATTTTTTTATTTATTGTAGAGATGAAGTCTCGCTAAGTTTCCCAGGCTGGTCTTGGACCTTTGGTCTCAGGCAATCCTCTAACCTCGGCCTCCCTAAGTGCTGGGATTATAGGAGTGAGCCACCATGCCCAGCTTGCTTTCAACTTCTAAAGGGAAAAATTAAGTGGAAAAATATGTATACACACATATGTCTATACTCAAAGGGATATATTAAGTATTATAATACAGACTACAGGACTTTTTATTAATGTTTAAAATCAATAAATTTGATTGCATTATTGTGAGGAAACAAGTTGGTTTTTTAGATGAGATTATGATTTGAGTCATCTTGGAAAATGCTATGTGTTCTTTTAGAAAGAAATATTGCCCTAGTGCGTTACAGTCAAATATCCACCTAGTCAGCAGTTTTCAGTTGCAAGCAACAGATCTGAACTCTGATTAGCTTAAGACAAAAAGGGATTTAATAGAAAACTATTATGTGCAATTCTGGGATGAGGTTAGGGGGTCCAGAATTTAAGGAACAGGAGAAGTGGCAGGAACCAAGACACTTTCCAGAATCCAGGGAGTGGAACTAAAAAAAGTCTCACTGAGGTCTTATACTGGCCTAAATCAACACTGAGTGTGTTTTCTGTCCTTGTGTAATTCTGCTGAGGATTCAACACAATGAGGGAGTTCATCTGGTCAGCTTGGGGCAAAGGGACCAAAACCACACATATTGGGGAGATGGGCAAAGGTTATTAGTACTGAAAGAAATGGAAATGGATATAGAGTAGTTACTACTTGCCTTATTCTCTTATGCCACCATGCACTGCTTGAGCTGTTCCTTTACTTGGAATGATCCTTAACTCAGATACCTGTCAAACTCCTATTTTCCCCTCAAAACCAAAACAAAGTAACCAACTTCTGTGAAACCAGACAGAGGAAATCACTCTACATCATCTTTGTACCTGGCACACACATCCCTTGTTGAATTGCTCACACTATATTGTAATTGTTTCTATCTGTATGGATCTCTACTATTAGACTATAAGTTCCTTGAGGGCACAAGTAATGTTTTTTCCTCTCTACTGCTGAGTGGCTTTGAGAAAGCACATGGAAAACTCTATATAGAGACAATACAGACACAAAATAATTGACTGTTACCTTTGCAAATCTGTGTGATGTTTGAGAAAGCCTGGCAACATCTTCAAGATCCAGGTAAGAAATGATACGCAGGAGCAAATCATCTGAGAGCCGTTCCAGGAAGTCAAATTTACCATAGCACAAATTGAAGACATAGTCTAATATTCTTGAACCAAATATTAAGGCAATTTGAACTGTAATTCAAACAAACCAACAGGGTTATCATGTGCAGTCATTTAAGACTATAATAAAGCCAGGCACAGTGGCTCACGCCTATAATCCCAGCACCTTGGGAGGCCGAGGCAAGAAGATTGTCTGAGTTCAGGGGTTCAAGACCAGCCTGAGCAACATGGCAAGACCTCCTCTCTACAATAAATAAAAAAAACCAGCTAGGCATGGTGGCACACGCCTGTGGTTCCAGTTACTTGGAAGGCTGAGGTGGAAGGATCACCTAAGCCCAGCAGGTCAAGGCTGCAGTGGCCATTAGTGTGCCACTGCACTGCACTCCAGCCTGGGCGACAGAGTGAGACTACAACTCAAAAAAAAAAAACTGTAATAATAATCACTGAGACACAAGATTTAGGGGCATTTTCCTATTGGGAGTGGGGTAGATTATGCTGAGTCATTCCTTTCACCGAGCTGCCTCTAAAATGAATGGCCTGCATTTTCAGGCATTTTTTTCCAACTCTTTCCCTACCCTGAGATCAGAATCTTTTTTTTTTTTTTTTTAGTTGGAGTCTCACTCTATCACCTAGACTGGAGTGCAGTGGCCATTCCTGGGCACCGCAGCCTCGACCTGCTGGGCTCCGGCGATCCTTCCGCCTAAGCTTTCCAAGTAGCTGGAACTACAGGTGCACGCTACCACACCGGCTAATTTTTTATTTATTGTAGAGAAGAGGTCTCGCCAAGTTGCCCAGGCGGGTCTCGAACCCGCGGGCTCAAGCAATCCACTCACCTCAGCCTTCCAAAGTGCTGGGATTATAGGCTGAGCCACCGAGTCCGGCATAGATCAGAATCTTTTAAGGACTGACACCATTTAACACAGTGATTTCTGCATCGTGTTGATTTCATCAGCATTAAACTCCAGTCTATCTCACTGATTTAACCAGTCTCAGCATAATCACTATCTACCCATACTCTCTGACCGGGCAGTCAACATGGAGGAAAAAGATGCCAGTTCATGTGTTTTTTTCTGCCAGCTCCTTGCACTCTCCATTGGTCTAAAACACATTTTAGTTGATTTTTTTCTCTTATTCTTATATGTGGTTTCTATACCAAATTTTCCTCCTTCTTCCTTACCTGCTTTCATTCCTATCTTCATACAATAAAAAAAAGAAATGGAAAGAGGCAAAGAGAAAAACACATGCATATTTCATTAAAATTATCTTTAATTTTTAAAAAAATTTTTGAGTTAGAGTCTCGCTCTGTTGCCCAGATTGGAGTGCAGTGGCACGCTCATGGCCACTGCAACCTTGACCTGCTGGGCTCAGGACATCCTTCTGCCTCAGCCTTCCAAGTAACTGAAACTACAGGCATGTACCATCACGCCCAGCTAATTTTTTGATTTACTGTAGAGACGAGGTCTCACCAAGTTGCCCAGGCTGGTCTTGAATCCCTGGGCTCAGGCAATCCTCTTGCCTCGGCCTCCCAAAGTGCTGGGATTATAAACTTGAGTCACTGCGTCTGGCAAAAATTATCTTTAAAACAGGGTATCTCACTATTTTGCTCAGGTTGGACACTTCATAAAAATTATTTTAACTTTTGCCTAATTTTTCTATATCTTTTCACTTATCTCCAAATTAGAAGACAGTTCATGAAGAATGAATCCATGAGTTGTGTGCAGTGGCTCACACCTATAATCCCAGCACTTTAGGAGAAGCAGGAGGATAGCCTAAGGCCAGGAGTCGAGGCCAGCCTGTGCAACATAGTAAGACCACACAGCAAGAATCAATTAATACAATGGACTACCTAACAATGTTTGATTTTGGAAAAAATGATCTACCACCCTCTCCCAGCTCTATGAGTAAACAAGAAATGGAAACTTGCTCAAATTTAAACAGTGGTTAAATCTGTTTCACACTTTTATTTTCTTCCTTTTGCTTATCTGTATTTTCTGATCTTTCTATTATTTTCTTCATTAATCTTTCCACAATAAACCCATACTACAAGTGTAATTATTTTTTAATTTTGAAAGGAAAGACTACCTCCTTTAGGAGGGAGTAAAACAGGGTGATGGTGGGGTACGCATGTGGATTCCAGTGGTCCCAAAGCTGGGGTTTCTCAGTTTCTCATTTTTTCCCTTCTGACTCTGAAAGCACCACTATGTAGCCTTTCTAGAAACTGCTATTAGAAGAGAATGAACATACTCTCTTAGATTAAATGTCCAAGATTTGGGAACCACGTTCTCTCCCCAACCGGAAACATTCCTTCTTGAGTAAGTAGGATGGGTTGTCAAGAGCACTGGCATCCTGGAGAAGCCGGTAGAACTGTGATTCTAGAAGTTGTGCTCTCTGATTTCAGAATGGATGTAAGTAAGTCATGGACTGTGTTTATGTAAAAGCCCAATTGTACTAGGTTGGAAGAACCAGCCATATAAAATTTCTCTCCAAAACTGGTTAGCCTAGCTTTCTAGAGGCATTAAAGGTTTTAAGTTGGTTCTGAATTCCAAGTGCTTCCCACTCAAAGCCTTCTAAAGTGCAAAGGCTATCCTTGAGGGGGAAATAGCCCTTTCAAAAACTCAGCCTTAAAAAGTGGGTATTGGGCAGGTGCTCTGGCTCATGTCTGTAATTGCAGCACTTTGGGAGGCCAAGGCGGGAGAATTGCTTGAACACAGGAGTTCGAGATTAGTCTGGGCAACATGGCGAGACTTTATCTTTACAAAAAAAATCAAAAAGTTAGCAAGGTAAATGGCAGGTGCCTGGAGTCTCAGCTAATCAAGAGGCTGAGGCGGAATGATCACTTGAGTCCAGGAGGTTGAGGGTGTGAAGAGTCATTATCAGGCCACTGCATTCCAGGGCGGGTGTCAAATAGAGAAAAAAAAAAAGAGTAGGTATTGCCGAGAACCTCTGACTCACCAGCGCGAATAAGAACAAAAAGCAGTGCTTGCCAGTCGCCATTACCCTACTAGACTCTGGTGTGGCCATGAGCTCTTTGAGCTATGGCCGTCGCCATGTTTCCTGGCTTAGGCCCCCTTCCCTACAATGGGGAGGTGAATCTCCTCTTTTTCTCTCTCTTCCTCTAATTTACTTTCTAAATAAACTACATTTTCCAATCTTAGGACAAACAAACAAAAACAAAAACCAGTGCTTATTATTTTTATTATTTTTATTTTTGAGTTGGAGTCTCACTCTGTCGCCCAGGCTAGGGTGCAGTGGCATGCTCACGGCCTCAACCTACTGGCCTCAGGTGATCCTTTTGCCTCAGCCTTCCAAGTAGCTGGAACTACAGGCATGTGCCACCACGCCCAGCTATTTTTTGATTCATTGTAGAGATGAGGTCTCACCAAGTTGCCCAGGCTGGTCTCGAACCCATGGGCTCAGGCAATCCTCCCACTTTGGCCTCCCAAAGTGCTGGGATTATAGGCGTGAACCACCATACCCAGCAAAGCAGTGCTTACTTATTGAAGAAAAAAAAAACCCTTGACATAATTGAAGATACATATTTCAACACTTTAAAATGACAAGAAAACATGTTCAAAGCAGCTCAGCTTCAGAAAGTCTCTATCAATAAAGTATTTAAAATATAAACACTGGCTGGGCTCGGTGACTCAGCCTGTAATCCCAGCACTTTGGGAGGCCAAGGCGAGAGGACTTGCCTGAGCCCAGGGGTTCATGACCAACCTGGGCAACTTGGCAAGACCTTGTCTCTACAATAATTTTAAAAAATCAGCCAGGTGTGGTGGTCCACACCTGGAGTCCCAGCTACTTAGAAGGCCTGAGCCCAGCAGGTAGGGGCTGCAGTAGCCATGGGTGTGACATTGCACTTTGTCCTGGGTGACAGAGACTCCAACTCAAAAAACAAACCAAAACAAACCTCTATTTTGAAAAATATAATCACCACTTCATGCCAGATTATGCAGCAGTCTACAAGATGGTTCCAATGACTCCTCCTAAATTCATGCCCATGTATTCCCATGCCACACTGAATAAGGTTGACTTGTTAGCATAGGATATTGCAAACATGATATTCAAAGGTTAGATCATAAAAGACAGAGAGACTTCTGTTTTGCTCTTGGATCACTCTCTCTCGGAGAAGTCAACTGCCATGTCCTGAAGATATTTAGCAGCACTATGGAGAAGTCCATGAGAAAAGAAACCATAGCCCCCAGACAACAACCACCATTAATTTGTCAGTCTTGTATATAAGCCAGCCTGAAATGGGAACCTTCAGCCCCAATCAAGCCTTCAGATGAAACTCCATGCAACCCTGGGCAAGTCTCCAAGTCAGACTCACTCAGTTAAGCTGCTCCCAAATATCTGACCCACAAAAACTATTCAAGAAAATAAACATTAGGTCAGGCACAGTGGCTCAAGCCTGTAATCCCAGTAATTTGGGAGGCCGAGGCAAGAGGATTGCCTGATTCCTGGGATTCGAGACTAGCCTGGGCAACTTGGCCAAACCTCATCTCTACAATAAGTCAAAAAATTAGCTGGGCATAGTAGCACGTGCCTGTAGTTCCAGTTACTAGGAAGACTAAGGCAGAAGGATTGCCTGAGGCCAGCAGGTTAAGGTTGCAGTGGCTGGGAGAGTACCACTGCACTCCAGCCTAGGCGACAGAGACTCTGAATAAAAAACAAAAACCATTCAGGTCGAGCGCAGTGGCACAAGCCTGTAATTCCAGCACTTTGGGAAGAAGAGGCAAAGGGATTCCCTGATTTCAGGGTTGAAGATCAGCCTAGGCAACATGGTGAGACCTCGTCTCTATAATAAATCAAAAAATTAGCTGGGCGTGGTGGCACATACCTGTAGTTCCAGCTACCTGGAAGGCTGAGACGGAAGGATTGCCTGAGCCCAACAAGTCGAGGCTGCAGAGGTCATGAGTGTGCTGCTGCACTCCAGTCAAAAAAAAAACCCCCAAAACACAAACAAACAAACAAACAAACAAAACCATTCAGGCTGGATGCCATGGCTCAGGCCTGTGATCCTTACACTTTGGGAGGAGGAGGCAAGAGGATTGCCTGAGCCCAGGCGTTCGAGACCACCCTGGGCAGCTTGACAGGACCTCGTCTGTACAATAAATAAATTTTAAAAACCCATTCGAAATCTTTCATGAAGATTAAGGGTTTTATCATTCAGGAGTCAAGGGCAGAGAAACACAAAATAAAGAAGGTCTTATCTCAAAGAGATGTATAGGTGTGGTTTTGTCTAATGGAGTAAACCCCAATAAGAATAATAGCCAATCCATGAAGTTTTTAAGAGAAAAATATAGGTGGAAACACTGCCCTGCAGCTTGAACTGAAAGGGTCACTGGCAGTGCAAAAAAAAAAAAAAGAAGACTTTGGACTCCTAAACTTCTGCAAGCAGGAAGCAGGCTGAAAAATTACGCAGCTACAGTGGTAAGTAATCCTTTATGGGAAAGAAGATAACTCAAAGTTGTGAACTCAAGAGTCCAGTGGGTGAAGCCAAAGCTATGACGAATTAGTGTCCTATGCCTTGCTAAATTTCAGAACATTTATGGACCAATGATTCCTGTGGTGCTCCCAATTTTTCAACAATGTCTACAGCGGTTCTCTCATGCCCACCCTACCATATATGTTGGGTGGGGAGGGGTAGAAAAACTGGTCTCTGGTTTCAGATCTAGAGGAATCATCCTTGAGGAGCTGTTCTTAAGACCTCATACCAGAGGCACCACTAATGGACCTGATTTACATGATAAGATTTTGAACTACTAAAGATATACATCAGCCTGTGGCTCAGCCTGTAATCCCACGCTTTGGGAGGCTGAGGTGAGTGGATTACCTGAGCCCACAGGTTCAAGACCCGCCTGGGCAACTTGGTGAGACCTCATCTCTACAATAAATCAAAAAATTAGCCGGGCATGGTAGTGCGCGCCTGTAGTTCCAGCTACTTGGAAGGCTGAGGTGGAAGGATCACTGGAGCCCAGCAGGTCGAGGCTGCAGTGGCCGGGAGCGGCCACTGCACTCCAGTCCGGGCATCAGAGTGAGACTCCAACTCACATCAAGAACAAAGAAATTTACACATTGGGAAGGAATAGGATTTAAGAAGCACAAGAAGACAGAAATCGTAGTAAACACAGGCAAATAGAAACAACTACTACTGTTTAGAGCACGTTTTAAATAACAAACTTTTGAGGTGTCAGAACAAGATAAATCAGAATATCAGTCAACAATTAGATGATAGATGCTTATAATATAAACATCCCAGTCAGTGTGATGGCTCTTACCTGTAATCCCAACACTTTGGGAGGCCAAGGCAAGAGCCTGAGCCCAGGAGTACAAGACCAGCTTGGGCAACTTGGCGAGACTGTATCTCTATAATAGATCAAAAAAATTAGCCGAACGTGGTGGTACACGCCTGTAGTTCCAGCTACTTGGAAGACTGAGGCAAAAGGATCTCATGAGCCCAACAGGTTGACCATGAGCGTGCTGCCACTGCACTCCAGACTGGGTGACAGAGTGAGACCTCAACTCAAATAATAATAATAATAATAATATAAACATCCTAAGGTTCTTGATGTTCAAGAAACAGAAATACTGACAGATGTTAGTTTTTTGTAAGTCAGGTTAAACTAAACTTGTTAAAATTTTAAGGAACACCATCAATAAAATAAAAGAGATAAATTTTTTAAAAGGATAAAGATTTTTGTTTTGAGCCGGGTTCGGTGGCTCAGCCTGTAATCCCGCGCCTTTGGGAGGCTGAGGTGAGTGGATTGCCTGAGCCTGAGGGTTCGAGACCCACCTGGGCAGCAAGACCTCATCTCTACAATAAAAAAAAAAAAAGAAAAAAAAATCAGCCGGGTGTGGTAGTGCACGCCTGTAGTTCCAGCTACTCGGAAGGCTGAGGCGGCAGGATCGCCGGAGCCCAGCAGGTCAAGGCTGCGGTGGCCGGGAGCGGCCACTGCACTCCAGTCTGGGCAACAGAGTGAGACTCCAACTCAAAAAACAAAAAGTTTTTTGTTTTGAATGCAAGAATAACTTCCAAAATACTTTATCTGTAATCACTTGAAGATTGATCACAGCTGAACAAAACAGAAAATTCAATTCAAAGTGAGTTCACCAAATAAGTGTCTTTTTTTTTTCTTGCACTATTAGAGTCTAGAGATAGGCAGTGAAAGGTTGGTGCCAGAACTCCATTATGCATGAATGTCCCAGGGTCCTTTTATCTTTCAGTTTCACATTCTTAGGATGTAGCTCTCCTCTTCAGGGTCACTCTAAAAAGGATCCTATTCCCTAGGCATTACAACCGTGTGCCAAGGGCTAAAGGGGTAGAGCAAGGAAAATGTGCATAGGAGTTGAGTATGCCCCCTATCTGAAGACACTTTCTAGGAAGCTTTAAGCAGTAACTTCAGTTAACATCTTACAGAGAAAACTGTATCACGTGGTCATGTCTGCAAGGTAGAGAAGGAAATGTAATTTTTGTCTTTAGGGGAAGAAAATGGAATAAAGAAAACCGAGTAGAAAGGAGGAAATGGAGACAAAATAAAAAGTAAAGAAACAGCGTAAGATGAAAGTACAACATGATAGAAATTACAAGCGTTCACAATAGTTGTAAATGAATTAATAATGCCAGTTAAAAGATTCTCAGATAAGCCAGGTGTGGTGGCTCATGTGTATAATCCCAGCACTTTGGAAGGCAAAGGTGAGAGGATTGCCTGAGACCCCCG